>VZTL01079047.1:0-21561 GCA_013400535.1 Scopus umbretta
TTTAAAAGAAAAAAAAAAAGATAGACTCATAAGTAAGTATATTGTCTGGATGCTTAGTGGGATAGAAGTCATCTATGATGTAAAAAAAACCAAAAAACAAAAATTTCAACAAGTCATTCATGCTGTTCTAAATAAAAGGGAAAAAATGCTTCTTACACCCTAGAATGAAAGCACTATTTCGGAAGATCAGCCTAGTCTATGTCACATTGATTTAGAACCATCTTATTACTCTAAATGTATTACTGCATTAGAGTAATGGGATTAACACTTTGGCCAGAATGTTAATGCTAATAGGTGTATATAAATGCAGATTTATATACTTCATTCAACATTTAAGGGAACTTTATTAATCCACAATTAGGTGGTGGGTTGTTGCCTTTTTATTATTATTATTTAAATAAAGTACTGAAATTGAGCACAAATTATTTCTGTACCTTGGGTACTAGTTAGTGTTTCGAGCTGTGGTAGCCATAGTGGTAACACTAAGATTTTCCCATGACTTTCAAAGTTGGGGGGTTGGGGTTTTTTTTGTTGTTTTGGGTTTTGGTGGTTCCCCCCCCCCAGGCAGCACTGCTTACTTCCCTGTTGCTTTTAAAGAGTAATAGCTAAATCAATAAGGTGCTGTTGAATTCCCTGAAACTAGCCAAAGGAAAGTTCCACCATCTCTGAAATTTATTCTTCCAAAACCCCTGGTTTTCTACCAAAACTTCCAGTTAGCAGTTATTGGCAGAACTGGATTAAGATCTGGAATATACTAAACTCAAATTATTATACCTTGCCACTCAGATTCCTGGAATAAACTCCTCCTTTGGGGAGCCAACCCCAAGGTTAGCTCCATCGGGCTGGGTCAAAAGTAACAAAGAAAGAAGCAGGGAAGAAAGGCTACATGGTATGAAGTAATGCTGTAATAAAATACAATATTTCCTTGAATGAGGAGTTTCCAATACCTTTGCCTACAGCAAGTTATGATAACAGCCGCTGCTTTGTATGAAGAAATAAACAGCTTTATGTTACTGACCTCTAGCACATATAGCCATGAAAACAGAGTACAATTGTAGTTATTTGCTGCTTTTTAGATATTCATTTCTCTTCCCTGGCGCTTAAGAGGGCTGACTAAAGGCATCTTGCATTAGATTAGGCTTCCAACACCTTCATGCATTATAGACTTCCAAATGCAGTTTTTCCCTCTCAGAAGGTGAAAGTGTTGAGTCATTTCTTTTAAAGACCTGATGGAAGTTATTACTCATAAAAAGAAAAAGCCGGCGGTTCAAGGCAGGGCTAAGCGAAACACAGCCAGCAAGCTGGAGCCCCGGAGAGCGGCACCCGAGTCTCCCCTCTGCTCACCCTTCCCTGGCTTAAATCAGGCAGGCACTAGCAGCTTATCCGAGATCATAACGTGGATTAACAAAGGCTCATCGGATGGAACCATGGGCCAGAAATAATTATGATTTAAAATGCAAGAGCCTGGCAGGAAGGGATTATCATTTGTGAAGCCAGTCCATTTAATGGAGAAATAACCCACATATTACAGTAGAGGATAATTTGGCAGTTACAGTTTCAGTGGCTCAGAGACATACCATACAGTCTCATCAACATGTAAGATTAGAAGTAATTAGCCCCTATATGGTAAAGTCATCAGTTAGAAACTAGACTCCATCTGGGGACTTTTTGTAATGATGCCTCAGGGACAAGTAAGATGGGACCTTTGACTTACATGATTTGGAAGGGACTGAGACCTAATTAAATCTGCAAAGATGCAGTAACTGCAGCAAAAGGGATTTAGAAATATGAAACATATTCCCTTTCTCTAAACAAAGTAGGTATATTACACTCTGGAACAGTAAGAGAATTAATCAAAAGACAGTGAGCAAACCACTGCTGTGCAGCTGCCAAACAGAAGATGATACAGGATTATACAGAATTGAAGAACATTTAATAAGAATTGAAGAATATTTAATAGTTCTTTTTTTAAGGATAAGGTTTTATTTAATTATGGTGAAAACTAAACACACAACCCCCATCATAAATCCAAGAGAGTGTTTTTTTTTAAATCTGTTTCTCCAAATGCATAAGTCATAATAAACACTAATTGCCTTAAATAAATAAAAGCTAATTCTCTTGAAGAAATAATGTACAACTTACTTTTTCACTCATTACAAAAAACCAGCCTTGCAGCTTTTCAAAGAGGGATACACAGAGCTATTACATTTTTGCTGCTGAGTTCCATAAAGCACTTACCATCTTCCATTTTCTTAAAAAGGTTTGGCACTTTGTACTAGAGAAATGAAAAATTTTAAGTTAGCTTCTCAGCAATGATTGCCTCATTTACATGATCTATCTTCTCACAAGAAAAAAACCCAAAACCACTGTACGATATTAACATTTTTCTACCATAACTCAATACTGTGTATTGTGTCAATGCAGAGCTGGATCATTAAAGTCTGGAACAGAAATGGAAAAGTATTTTAAGGCCATGAACTAGGAGTGGAGCAACAGAGATATACTGATCTCAAAGAGGAAAGAGTACCGAGATGACACATGTGAGTTTACATGCTTCATCACGCTGCTTAAAAAAAGACTAATTAAAACAGCAAACTCATATGTCAGTATGTCAATGCTGAAAGAAGTTACCATCTAGCCAAAAATTCAGTTGTTTTTTTTTTTCTACCTTTTATAAAAAAGTCTTAGAAGCAATTTGATCCTTGCACATATGATAGCGGTGGGGCTATATTTTTAATTTATTTATTTTATAAAAGACCCATCTTCAGCCATTCATGAATCATAGAACCATAGAATAATTTAGACTGGAAAAGACCTTTAATTTAGGTTAGAAAAGACCTCTAAGATCCTCAAGTTCAACCGTTAGCCTAGCACTACCAAGTCCACCACTAAACCATGTCCCCAAGTACCACGTTTACATGTCTTTTAAATACCTCCAGGGATGGGGACTCAACCACTTCCCTGGGCAGCCTGTTCCAGTGCTTGGCAACCCTTTCAGCCAAGAAGTGTTTCCTAATATCCAATCCAAACCTCCTCTGTCGCAACTTGAGGCCATCTCCTTTCATCCTATCGCTGGTTACTTGGGAGAAGAGACCAACACCCCCCTCACTGCACCCTCCTGCCAGGGGGTTGCAGAGAGCAATCAGGTCTCCCCTCAGCCTCCTCTTCTCCAGGCTGAACAACCCCAGTCCCCTCAGCCGCGTCTCAGAAGACTTGTCAATTCAGTGTTTTCATCTACCATAAAACGTCTGTGAAATTATACACTATTTGGGATTGCCGGTAGAACTGTGAGCTCAATAATCCTCATTTCAGCCAGACTTGGTGAAAGGATATCAAACCAAGCCTCCAGCTATAAATACATTATCGCATACAACACATCCACTGTCAACTATACAACTAAAAACATGTTATTAGCATGATAAGCAAGACCTTTCACTTAACAAAAAGCGCCCCATCCAAACCAGCTATCAACAATAAAGAAGTCACCATGGCATCTCACTGGGGATGTATAGAACCATCTTAGCTCAAACACTGCCATGCTGATCTGTGAAAATAAACCATCCATCATAAAGATTTTGAAATGGATTAGTCTTTTCCTTTAACTACAGCACACATATATGAAATGGTTTCTCCTCTGCACAGTAGGGTCTAGACTATTTGGTTTGATCCACGTGTCGTTTCTGTGGATTTGTGCACAACGCAGTTCCAACAGGAGCTATTTCTAAGTCGTCCAGTGGGCTCTTTCCTTACAAGAAAAGAAAAAAGTAACCACTTATTCTGGTTTCAGTAGAAGAGCATGATGAGCTTGATGGCTAGTCAATCACCATGAGAAAAATCAACAACAATCTAAATGCTCAAGTATTTCAAGCTTCCAAGTGACCTTTCAAGAGGATTTCAGTTCAAAAACACAATATGAGGAAAAGCAATGGATTTTGGAATTCATCTTGTATCCAAAGCCTTTGCTAAATGTTTCTTTGAGATTGCTAGAAATGTAAAATAAACAGCAGTGGGGATCAAAACTAGGAAAAAATGAATTAAGGAACAGGTGGACTGCTGTCCAGCCAGCGATCTGGGTCAAGCAACATATATAACTATTTGTCTTTGATTACATGTGTTGGAAATACCACTCAGCCTTCAGAAGGAGAGCGATCTCTCCTCAGATAGTCAGGTAAACAAACTGGGAAAGATGGAGGTGGACATGGGTGGGGAGGAAGAGTGAAACCCTCACATAAAAAAACAAGTCCCATCCCAATAGAGCAGTCCCTGTGCAGGAAAATGCAATGGAGAGAACGAAAGAGGAGAGCTTTACTGGGAAAACCCTGGGGACTGAGGAGACCTGCAAAGAAAGCCTGGCTCCATCTACACCAGAATAGAAGAGCACAGTTAATGCTTTTAAAGCTGAGAGAGTTTTCTTGGTTGTTTTTTTCTTAGGTTTTTTTTTTTTTCCCCCCCCAACTAAAAGCTGAAGAAAAGTTGGTTATAAAAGCCTCTGTATCTTTGAACAGAGTGGAAAGGGAGAGTCTCAGGTTGAAAAAAAAAAAAAAGTAATTGCAAAGAACAGGCAAGACAAGGAAGACTACATTTATACATGGAGCATAAAAATAGCAACCGAAGCAATACTAACTGTGCGAGTTCAAATAAGAGTATATAGCATAGAAGCGCTGAGCAATCCAGAATGTCTGCTTATTTTTTAAAAGGGGATATTGTTATTACAGGCATCTCAGAAATATGATGGGATTAAGATAAATCAGTGGACTCTCTGAAAAAAAAAAAAAAAAAAAAACCAACACTTGGTAAGTGATATAGAAATGACAGAAGACCAGGCTGACAAAGGAGCAGAGCCAAGAACCAAGAAAAATATACAGTAAACTAGGTAAATAAACAAAATGCACACAGCAGTACCTCAAAATGTCCTTAAACTCAATTTCCATCCAAAACCAGCAGAAGTATATTAAGAATTTATATTTTCCCAGAATGGCCCAGAAAGGGGACCATTACTTCAAAATACTGACACTAAGTAAGTTGGGACTTGCAGCCAAAGTGAAAAAAGAAGCAACATGGTAGAGATCTACAAAAATTGCAGAGAGCTTTCAAAAGATGCATAGGAAGAGGTATAGGGAGACATGCAACTACCGGGTAGATGCACACTCGTTGGAAGATATTTTTTCTGCACAACACGTAATTAAATTGTGAACCTAAATGACCAGAATCAGGATAATGAGGTAACTGGATCCTTGCTTTCACCCAGTGTTGCTATTATGTTCCCATCACAGGGCCTTGATAAAAAACACTGTGGGCATCCTTTAGAAATATTTAAGAAAACAAGACCTTAAGAAATAATGCAAAGGTGGTTTGGGGGTGTGTGGATTTTTTTCTTTATTTGTCTGGGGGGCTTAGGGTAGGATTTTGTTTGTTTGGGGGGTTTTGTTTGTTTTTTTTGACAGACCAGATTTTTTTTTTTTTCTGATATTCAAATTACCATAATAACAGTAAACTCCTATACAGAGCTAAATGGTATACTGCAAGTATTCCAGAACGTAAGCAACTGCAGTGTTTTACTGAGAGAGGATACATCTAGGAGATTAGCCCACCTTTCACATAAAGACATGACATAAACCTGCATGAAAATGCCATCCTTTCCATGGAGTAAGTTGTTCAAATAACTCTCTTATTCCATTATTTTAATATGTATAAATTGCAAAAGCCACAACAAAAGCAGTTCATAACTGCAGTTCTCTTTGATGTATATTTACAGAGGAATTCAATAAATTAACAAAACAGAAACAAGTTTAGAGGTTCCATTTCAAACTTATTTGTGCCAAAACAACATGCACTGGGCTGAAGAAGAAATCTCTGTTCTAAACTAAAAGCTAAGCTGTTTGTTGAAAAACAAAGCAGCACATTCAAGGCTTTTGCCTGTCCCATATTATGGGAGGATGCTCCAGAGAACAAGGTCATAAGTTTCATAGTGTGTATTTCTGTTGGGAAGCAAGGACAGATTTATTGTAAAGATTTGTCAGCAACAGCAGTGAGGTCACCATGCCCCAACACACCAAAAATGTTCATCTGCCTGTAAACCTATTACAGTCGCAGGCTAAACATTTCCTTACCCAAACCTTTGGCTTGAGAAAACATGTATTTACCTTATAAAGCTGTAATTCTGCATCAACGTTCAGCTAATTGGAGGTTTACTGTCATTAATTTAGATAATATACATTCATCTTACAAAAATAGCTTCTAGCAGCTTCTTTAATTTAACCTTTCTTTTAGCCTTCGTTTTTTTACTGTCACACAACTAGCAATTCAGTACTCACAAATGACCTCCCATGCCCCAATCATCCCGTAACAATCAATGGTAGCAAATTCATAAAACAGATTACATTCTACAGCATTCATTTTGATGAATTGGTAGAATTGGTTCCCTTTAGCCGCTCAGAGTTAATCTTTGAGTTTTAGCTGAGTGCACTGCCCTGGAAAGAGTAAACTAGGGACACATCGTATTTCAGTTACCTACATGGCTGTAATGGAAATAGAGCCACAGCATCCATTGCAGTAAAGTTGACTTTTAAAGATTTTTGCTGTTTATCTCTGTTATCTTACTACTTAAAGCTATGAGCAGGAGCTGCCCATGACAAAGCGTTTCTGTATAAAATTTTAGATTATTACATTATAGTATAATGATTATACTTTATTGCATTATACTATGATGATTATGCTTTCCTACCTGGTGCCACACTGCGCCAGAATGAGGAATAACTGAGGATCATTTTCCCACAAAGCTTTAAGGGTGGCAAATTATCCCAAAGTAAAAAATTAACTCTATCACTGCAAATCACATAACGTGTTTTGTTCAAAGTAAAATTATTATTCACCATTTAAATTATGGATTGCAAGGGAAATTCATTCTGAGCTTTTTTCCATTTCCCTCATACACACAATTTGGCTAATGAAGCAAGAAACCAATTAGTGAAACATCTCAATTTATAGCAGGTTGAGGTAATCTTTAGCCAGGGCACAGTTAAAACTCCTGCACTGTGAAAAGATGACTTTTCATCTTCAGAAACAGAAACTGTGGAGTTAATGAGCCTGCTCAATACAAAGCATCAGTGATAGCACTATTTGGCCAAAGACAGAGACTTCGCTTCTCCCCAGCTTCCTGCTACCAGGAAGCGGCAGAATCTGGGTGAATTCTCTATGCAAATATAGCATTTTCTTTCTGTTGACATTTTGGGGATCTTGGTGTATTTTGGCACATGGATGTGCAGGTCTGTTGGGGTGCATGGCAGAGGTGGGATGTCTATTCAGAGAGAGGTTTTTTTGGAGAAGCTTCCTTTTCATGCAGCAGTTGTCTTGCACGTACAGTCCCCTCTTACCACCATGTCTCAGTTTTGCATCCAAGGTGTTGTGCTGAAGACTTTCTCCCAGTTTGCAGCCCTACTCACTGGGTAGGGTTGCTCAGGCTGATCTGAGCCTATGCCTTCCACATGGCTGAGGAGAGGGACTATGATAGAGGCCACTTTCCAGCTTCAGCACTGTCAGGGGCGTCCTCTGAGGGGCTCTGGTCCCATGAACCAACGGAAGAAGTCTCACACTTTAGAGACAAGAAAATCAAGAGGTTTGAGCATTCAAAGAGAGCAGGCAGAGGGGACAGTGCTCAAACCAGCTCATGGGCTAACGGGGAGGGCGTATCTCAACACCCACCTTCTTCCCAGATGCTGGGATCTGCAGCCCAAACCCCTGCCTTCACGTCAGAGGTCTCAGTTAGTTTCTCTAGTTAAAAGTAAATGGCTCATTAAAGGGCCTAAACAAACAGGAGATGGACTCTAGGCCTGAGATTCAGAACCATATTTTCCCAGTTCGCAGAACAAACCCATAGCCAGGCTGGAGGGTGGGCCGGGTAAAACAATAGAGGGTTCACAGGATAAAAAAAAAAACAAAAAAAACCCCCAAAAAACCAAAACAAGAAAACCATAAAGGAATAAGGGAGGTAATCAACTGGTAAAAGGAAAACTTTGCTCCAGAGACTGCTCATGCATTTTGCACTACAAAAAATACTTCAAGTACATTAAAAAAATAAGAATAAAGAACTGCAGCCTAGACATTCCCTTCTGCTGCTGGAAAACCAACATAGGTGGCACTAAGCTCTGTAACACAGAAGATACCCTTGTTTGCTAATCCATGTTTCTTCCATAGGGTTTCCATCCTACTACCACCTCCTTCTTAACATTGTCTTATCAGCCTTGGTTAAACTGATTGAAGATATATGTTCTGTACCAGTGTGCACAAGTGCAAGATGTGCATCAATTGCTTCTTCCTCTGTTAAACCATATCAAATCGTTACTCACCTACCTAGGCCCCCAAAATATTTCCCATCTCCAAACCTTCCTACCACTTCTCACGTACCTCAATCCTCAATACCACCCTTGACATCCAGAAGACAAACCTGATCCCACCTCTTCAGGTATCAGCCCAACTGCCTTGCAGCTGATTGGGGTGTCTCAGAGAGGGAGCTCACCTGAGCTAGAAGAAGGATAGAGTCATAGGTGTATGGCAAGGACCTCTACAAGATATGGATTTTTATTTTTTTTTTTTAGGTACTGCCTGTATGGAGGCTTTTATCTCATGCAGCTTGGTTAAGTACTTCTACAAAGGCATTTGGGAGCAACCCATCCAATATTCTAGTAGCACCGGTATTCTAGTAGCACCAAACTTCACAGTTTTGAAATGAAATTCCTCTAAACATGGGATTTCCACAGGAGATCACTTCCAAGGATGATCCTCTGCTGATACCCTTACTTGCAACCAGCCTGTGCAACCCCAGTTGGAAAAGGAGAGAAAGAAAGCACTTATATTGGAAGTGGAGCCTGCCTGACACATGCACATTTAATGAGTCCTAGAATTGAACACAATTCAGAAGTTGCATATAGACAGACTCAGATAGCTACAAACATGAAGTGCAAGAAATAATTTGAACTACTCAAACATTATTGAGCTGCAATCAACTAATCTCTTAGGAAAAAGACCAAGAATCACGAACAGCTTAACGTAAACATCTTTTCAGTATGCAAGAATAGGCAAAAAGGAAAACAAGTATTAGGCTACATAAGGAACTGAATGCATTATGGAAAATACAGTAGCACTATACATAATCTAGTGTTATCCTAAAGTACTGTGTCTACTACTGATTCTTATCTGTAAAATTTTAAGGGGACCTGTTTAGGTATATCTGTTATTTTTAGCCTTTATGTCCTAGGTGATCTTATAGTGAGAATTTGGAAATGAGCAATAAATACGGGAGGCTATGTTTTTTAAATTCAGTGCTCTTTTTTTTTTTTTACAACTTTGCTGAAAAAAATATTTAATTCAAATTCAACCAAGAGCTCCTCTAAGGCTTGGGCTCAATTCGATGCCCAGTGGTAGAAGTCAGCCACTTCCATTTTCCTTAGAATAGTCAAGAAAAAGGAAAATGGACTTGACTTTATTTACAGCAATGGCAATATTATGAGAAGCATGAGACTTAGTAATTGAGTCAGGAGTAGAAGTGGAAGTCTCCTGTGACAGCCTATAATTGTCAGAGCTCCAGTTAAATTCAGCAGACACAGATTCAAGTAATATTTTGAACGCCTGGATAGTACCTGTATGAAACCTGGCCTGCGGACCTCTAGAGATTTGCTTCTCACTGCATTTTGGTCCTTCCATTTTAATACAGCAAGTATTAACCAGAAAACTGTATGGGTAATTCTCCACTTCATGCTAAAAATATTTTGTATGCAAGTGCATAAAAAATTCCATCCCCTAGCAACTGCAAGATTCCTGCTTGAAAAGGTGATGGGAAAGATGAGGCTCTGGGAATGTTAGAGTCAAGCAAGGATTCTGTGGGTGTGAAATTGTTGGCAATTATGTCTGATCACTGGCTGCACATGTTTTTGCTGAATGCATTCAGATTTACTGTAGAAATTGGTCTAAGTATTACCAAATTCTGGGCGCCCTGATTAAAATAAACTTTGTTCAAGATACATGTACTGCAGAGAGACTCTTGAGTCCAGGGAGAGCTCTGCACGAGTGGGAAGTGTCAGACACCAGAACAAAAACAAATTAAAGAAATGAATCATCTCAGGAAATATTATTGCTGGTTTCTGAAAACAAGCTAAAACACAGTTGCTACCTGAGGAGCACAAAGGGGAAGAGAAACAACATTAAAAGTAATAAAGCGGAATTCAGATATGAGTAAGAGGCAGAGCAGCTCAGTGAAGATCCAGACAGTAAATGAGCATAGATGATTAAGACTAAGTCATTCCACAGTAACCTGCCGTGATCAGATCGGATCTATCGGCTGGAAGGGTTGGAAAGGCAGTCCCCAGCACGCAAGAAAATGCCCTTTGCTCACTCTTTCCTTAGCTGCTTCTCACAGACCCACAACAGGACTTCATTTACCAGCCTGTAAAATGCATACAGTAGCACAAGTCTCCTTGCAGCTCGCTGAGCTGTTCCTCAGGTTTCTCCCCTCCATCTCTTTCTGCTCTCTGAGCTAGACGAGCTCCTGGAAGGAGCCACCAACACAACTCTAACTCTGCACAACCCCACGTTCACCTCTCTTTCCTTGGATGCTTCCCGCAAGCATTCCCTGCGCAGTTCCATTTGTTCAGGGAGAGGTTTGCCGGTAACGACACAATTTTGGAGTCACAGTCTTGCCCCAACCGGGCGCTGCAGGAGCTGCGGTCCTGCCCCATTGCAGCCCTCGCACCCTATACCAGCCTCGCGGGGTGAAAGCAGCGGAGGGTACGCAAGAGGGGGCCCTTCTCACAGCCCCCTGGTGAGCCCTAGGCAAGAAAAGACCCCCTGGTTTTATGGAAGAGGGCTCGGAGATCCATTTACAAGCCCTTTTATCTTTCCACCTGCAAGAGAAAAGGGACCTGCAGCAGTGTTTGGCTCGCGCTCTCACATCCTCCTCCCACGTACAATAACCAAGTCAGCCCATATTTCCCACGGGAGAGAAGTAGAGGAAAGCGATTGCTAATAGCTCAGCTGCTGGCAGAAGACTCTGTGAGTCGCCGAGGGAGATTTTGGCTTCGGGCAGCTCGGCAGCATAGAAATTGCCATCAACCACACAAAGATGAGTGGAGAGACCAACGCAGATTGCTGGCCAACAAACTTGGTCTCCTGCCCCCAGGGAGGATGCAAAAAGAGGATCAAATCTTATTTAATGATCTCATGTTGCCACTGTGAATGCGGGTATCAAGGAAACGATATAAGCGTGGTTGTATTAGGGATGACTCCCTGGGTTGTGGCTGAGTTTTGCGCTTAAGGGAAGGCTTCGGCCCTTTGGGTGAGGAACAGAAGGTCTTTTTCCCAACCCTAAAAGTACTTATCCTTTGAGCACAGAAGCGTCTTTCTGCTATTTTACTTGTGACCTTTAGATTAATTTGCTGTTCTAAACTGTTTGTAGGTGATATCATGGCAGATTCCTTTTAAAGAGATTTATTTTTACAGCTAAATTGCTGGTTTGTATTCTGAAATCTCAGATACAAGGCTCGACAGCTTTTGGAGGGTCTTGGGGATTAATGTACTAAATTTCTGTTTCTCAGACTGTATGATCTGCTTTTAGTCATCCTGCTATGAGGCATTTTTCCAAGAAGGTGATTTTCCCTCCTGCTCACCATATTCTTTGCAAGGAATGCATTTTAGTTAGCTAGTTAAATGTAGTTGTATTGTGCATCAAATATCAGTAATAATATAAGGCAGTAAAGTTATGTCTGCTGTGAGAACAAGTTGCATTATATATCATATCTGTAATACATCGCTGTGATAACAATTCGAAGCAGCTGTGCTTTTAAATCTCTGCTTGGCAGAGTGGCTAGCAAGCATCAGGGTATGGCAAGTAGTTTTCAGAAAAGAGGATACTGTAATGATGAAGGCAAGGATCCTCCTCCAAAGATGATGTAAAGCTTTGACTGCCCATGGAGGAGCCCGTGGAGCCACAGCCTTAGGCAGCTGCTCTGCTCCTAGCTCCAGCTTTTTTTTACCAGCACTCAACCCAAATGCACCCATGTGCTGTCCTTGCCTGGGTTTCTCCTCCCAGCCACATTTCCAGTGCTTGTGTGAGGCTGTGTCCTCAGCTTTCTGCTCCTCCTCTGGCTCTCCAGAGTATTATTGACTCTCCTTTTCTGCATTCTACATCAACTGGTATAATATAAAGAACTCCTCTGCTCACACACGCCTTGTATGTGTATGTTTTGGGTAGGGCATGCTTATATGTACATCAGAAACTGCTATTTTTTTTTCTCCACTTTGCATGAAGTTTCCTTAATAAAAACAATTAAAATTCTATGCTCATTGAATACTAGTGTAATCCAGCATTTCAAGATCAAAACTAACCTAAACCAGCTTATGTTTTTATACATGCTCTTCCCTCCCCACCCCTTCCAAGGATTCCAGTGTCTTTCACAAGCTGCAATAATAGAATGATTAAAATCAAGCCCTTTCAGGAGCAGTCAGTAGAAGGCATATTGATAACTTGCCTTCACTACCCATTTCAGTGGAGCAAGAGAGTGAAATCTTAGCTAAGGAAAACAGCCAAATGTTGACTGATAGAGGAAATCTGTGGGACGTTCAGAACACAGTAAATGTAGCCAGTGTTTCTTCTGAAGTGTAGAGAAGTAGATAAAATTATTTTTTGTGAACAAAGTCTGCATTGTTCCAAAAAGCGTACTGTTCTGGAGCATGATAAATCTTAATACCTTGTTCATGAAGTTATGATCTCCACCAGATGCACAATACCTACAGTTCTTGATGACCCACTCATGTTCTACCACCAATGTCCATAAGTCACCAAAAATTGTCATGAAAAGCAGCAAAAAATATTAAGTATCTATAAGCAGAGATGGGCTCCTAGAAATTGTCAGTACCTATGGCCAGGTTCATTTGGGTACTGAAGGATGCAAGCACAACGCTCACATTCATCTCCATTAACATTTTTAGTCAAAGCTTAAAGAACAGTAGAACAAACTAAGCTGTAAGAGAAAATACATATTAGCATTTAGATTAACAGTTAGTATCTCAATTTCCCATCACCAGACAACAGTGAAATACATGATGATGGTTTAAGATTTTTTTTCAAAAAGGTTAAGGGCTCCCTGAATTCAAAGGGTTGGGAAACACTGCCCTGCAAGATAAATGGCACTGGCCCCAACATGTGCTGCATATCCTCAATACATCTGGACTCCAGTTGGTATTATAATGCATATTGCAATAGCAATTAAAAGACAGAACTAGGTCATGAGCTGTTGTTCAAGGCACTATGCAAGCAAAGAAAGAACAGAAAAAAGCAAAACAAGCAGCATTTGCCCTAAAAATTTCAGCACTGAGAAATCCAGAAATATGAGAAAACAAAAAGAGGAGGATACAACATAAGAACAGGAGTTGGGGTGTTCTTGCAATGCCATGCTATGTGCTCACCTTTTCACCAAGCAACGGCTATTACCATTAGGCTGTTCTCAGTTTGCATTATGACAATTTAATTTCAAGGAGAGGACAGGGAATGACCGGACTGGCGATGCTCAGCACCCACCAAGCACTGAATGCTCGCTGGTGTGCTCGGCACTGTACCCACGGGCTGGTGCTGCACGTGCGATACGTTCCTTTACACCTACATACAGCATTGTTTGCAAGAGTCATTTCTGTGGCTGGAAGATTTTTATGAAAGAAACCATAGCAACCCTCCTAAATCTAATGGAGCAGCAGTTAACAATTTGCTATGTCCATTCTGGTATGCAGCTTTTTCTTCTCTCCCTTTAAGTTCTGTATCTCCATCCAACTATTTTATTCTGTTTGGAAAAGATTGTACAAGAAATATATCCACAATGCACTCTACGGTGTATCATACTCAGTGTGACAATGCACATTGTATTACTCACATTCAGTTCTAGATGTAGGAAGCAAGAATGAAATCTCATTGCTTCAGTTCCTTTTTTAAAATTGGGCTGAGAAATTTTGTGCTGTTACCCACAGGTCAGCACGGAACCTCACCGCAGATTGCTTTTCCGGTTTTGCAATACCGCACAATATTTATTAATGAAGGTGAGCACCCACCTTCAATTTAAGGGGTGTCTCATTGTCATTCACTCAGTCACATCAACAAAAAGGATGGTTGAATGAAATTTTAGCAGTGAGAGCCAGCCACATAGTCGTTGATTAAACCTTGTTTTCAGTATAATTTAGCCTGAAGGTGATCTGTTAAAAACTGACTACACAGGAAAAAAGTACCCTCCTTCTGTAAGACTTTGCCGGGGAACTTTGCCTGCTGAAGTCTGATATTATTGGGAAAAAAAAAAAAAATCATTTTAAAGGCATTTCCAAAATAGACCTCGCTACGCACAAGAGCTATGGGTAGGATTGATTTGCACATACAATCATCTGACAGCTGCGAAAGTATTTGTTTCATCTACGTGGCTGAAATGCTGGATGTGAGGAGAGCTGTATCAGCACTGCACTGGTGACCAGGAGAGGAGAGTGGGCTCCTCCTCAGCATCCGAGAAGCAGCAGTTGGCAGTTTCAGAAGAGACAGTAGGCAGGAGAGTTGTGGAGATTACCTGCCCAAGGGCAGACGTGGGCTCTGCCCTTCCTTCGCTTCCCCGTGGGGGCTTCCAAGCCAAGCCATGCAAGATATCCCCCCAACCTGCCCGGTTGTTGTGTACTCGGCCTCCCAACTTTATTTTACATGTATGCATCTCTAAGAGATGCATACAAGTCTAGATCAATAGAAGTGTAAGAAGAAACACAGTCAATGAAATTCAAATAGGTAGATTTGAAACACAATCCCAGAGGTGTTCCACACCACCCATGAGGGCTGCAGCTAGCATTACCTTCTGCTCAGTCTTCTGATGTTAAAAACACTTCCTTTTTTTTTTCCCCCCATACGTTTATCCTGGGCTATACTACAGATACAAGGGAAATGCATCTATATTCTCTTGACTCAATTCTTCATCTTCCAAAAGACTGCCAAAATAACTAGCAATACGTAATTTTGTCACTGTTTATTGTATGTTTGTTCTGCACCATTACGTCCTCTGTTCCTTACAAAGCCTGCACTGATGGTCTTTAATCATCAGGAATGGTTTATAAAAAGGCAGTGAAAACATTTTTAGTTGTTTGTGATACTTCCCTAGGCAGGACCCTAATTATTAATGGTAATACCATCAACAAGTCAGGATACAACACTTAGCAAGAGGCTGTGTATACTTTGCTGGGAGTGGAGGAAAGATTATGCATGTTCAAAATAAATAGTGGTCATTGCCATATCCCCGACACTAGTTTACAATGAATTTCCCCAGTTGCTCCTGGTGTACTGTCAGGTGGCAGACAGTGGCATAGGAGGGGGTCACAACCGTAATTCCATGGCAAGGACAAAGCTCTTGGAACCATATTGCCATGAAATGTGGAAGCAGCAAAAATGGCAAAGTGGTTGCTACAGAAAACCACCGCAGGATTATTCAGAGAAATTCATGCAGATCATTTGATTTTGACGACAACTGAAAAGGTTATTTAAGTTTCACCCACGACTGAAGTGTGTATATCTTGCCAGTAATAGATTAACTCTTTTATCAACTCAGGAAACAATTAAAGACTTGGTTGAAAGATAACATGTTTCTCTTTGGAGCCACTGATGCCTCAAACCATGGAAATATCGAACAGTTTCCAACAGTTGTTCATTACCGTAACGGTTAGAGGGAGACTCCAGTGTCTAATAATATTACTAATGTAGCTTCTCTGAACGTAAGCAAATTACACTAAAAAAATCAAACGCTTTAACCTTTGAAAGCATACCATCATTTACTGCTCATAATGCTAGAGATCATTTTGAAAGACACCACTGTCAACTAATGAATGAAAATGAACACACTCCTCCAGCTAATTGCACTCCCAGCACAATACAGCAATGCATACTATAGACAAGTCAGTTCTTGAAGGCTGTGAAATAAAAAAAGTTTTCAATCAGTGTTTTTGACTCATCTACTATAGCTAATTCAGATCTGGAGGAGAGGCTTTGTTTGTCAGGCACGGTTACATGACAAGGCTGTGGCATGGACCCTCAATGTACTTTACAGCTTAAATTTCTTCAAATGCCGGGTATAAAAACAGTTACTGTTAGTAATTACTGTCAACCATTAGGTGACAGTTCAGTAGCTGTCACTTAAATGTATTAAGGCTGACATTCAGGTTCAGAGCTTCCCTTTCTGTAGCTCTGAATGATTTCACCATCTACAGTTCAACCAGAAAAGAGTCTGGGGCTCTCTCCTCCTGCCCCCACCCACTCTTCTGCTCAGGGAATCAAATCTTCCTTGGACATCACTAGGTGTCACTACCGGGTGCACGCAAAACAAACTGCTCAGGAGCCCAGCTGATTCCTGAACTTACTATCCCACCGGGAGGAATAAAGGCACTTTCCCAAAGAACTACGCAATTTGAAACTTGAGGATGAATCTTTGATGCCTGAATTTTACATGCCATGAGAAGCATGACTGATGTGTTATATCATCACACAACCATGATTAATGCATGTTGCACATCACTGATTGTCATCTGAGACAGGTTTGGGCCTGGGACCACACACATAGGTTTGATTGTGATTGTCCTCTTCTCACTCCTCCCTCTCTGGAGGGACACAGAGACAGAAATGTCACATGAAACAAGAGCAGTGTTGCATGAAAGAACAGTCTTGAAACATGCCCTGGGGAGATACGGGCTTGGGGTTGAGCTGGACTGCAAAGAGGGTAAGGACTGCTTCTCAGACACAGAATGGAATTTACAGCAAAGAAACAGATGGAAAACAAGCAAAAACCTTTACTCTAAGAAGTCCATACGCATTGCGGTTTCACCTGTGCTGTTGTCCTATTTAATATGTACAGTCATACCAGCTCAGCTTTTCCCCTTAGAAGTCACGAGGCAGCTATATAAATAAGGTATTTGTGTTGGTTTAATCTTCTGTTAAGGCTGAAGACCAAACTGAGCCATCCACTATGTCTTGTTGTTCCCTTCCGCTGGGGACTGGTTCCCAGTCACACATGTTACACTGCTCTCCCCAAGGTCCTACACACAGCAAACATGGCAAGTCCCACCACAAGGACATGCCAAACCACGGGACACATCTCCTGCTCCAGGCTCTGCTCCATAGCCAGCGATCACATCACGCTATGTTAGCTGTAGTTTGCTACATGGCTCTGACCTGGAGGACCAGTAAAGGAAGTGGTTGATGTTTAGCCAGCACTCGGCTTTCCCAGAGCCGCGCTCCCAGACCTTGCTCAATCTGCACACTGTGCGGGCTGCACGCTAGCTTTTCCAGTCTTTCTACTTTCTCTGCCACAGGCTCCCACAGGAGGTCTATATCATTTCAGATCTCTCATTCCAGCTAAACTACCATTTATACAAGCTTTGCAATGGAAGCCCTAAGTAGGAAACCTCAGCACGCTTCCACATTGATACAGCAAAGTCCATCAACCGTGGCAATGCCACAATGCGCTGCCTTTGTGTCACCAACCCCGAAGAGCAGCAAAATACATCTTACACAAAGGAGGGAATGCTGCCAAACCGGCAAGAACCGGCTCTTACCATCGCTTATAGAATGCACGCCCATAGCTTTGCTCTCACAGAGCTGCTAACCTGGGGAAATAGCAGAGACTATGCATCCCCCTGCCCTGTCTTGGGTGGGACGGAGACACGGGCATCCTCTAAGGGAAAGAGACATGAGAATGACACGTCAGTGATTACAGAAAACATCTCTTACTGTATGTAGTTTGTATGCACAAAGAAAAAAAAAAAACAGGCTGTTCCAAATAGCCCCACACGTGATTTTTGATACAAAATGAGCTAAACCATTCTAAAGCACTTTTGGCCAAATCTTAAAGACTTCTCAATAAATGTGCATGAACAGCCATCTCTAAAACTCACAAAAAGTAGTAAAAACTAAAACAGGTGCCTGATCTCTGCCTATTGCCACAAGGAGATCCTTACAAACATAGTGCATGTGATTTTTTTTTTTTTTAAATAATTCAACAAAGGAGAACAGATGTAGAAAAAAGTACCCCCAAAAGTGGTTATAAAGTTGAAGTTCATGTCCAACCAATGCTTGTGGTGTTGTCCAAGGATTAGGAATTGTGTTGCTTCTGCCACCAGCAGGGGCCAGGGAACAGAAAGGGCCTTACCTGGAGATACTTATGCTCCTGCTGGGACCCGGCATGGTGTAAGCAAAAAGAAATAATGCTGCCAAGGGCCACTCCAGACTCTTCCCTGGCAGCAGCTGCCAGTCTGCCCTTCCAGCCTCTTGGCTCTGGCCACTTCATTGCCTGCAGCACTCTACTGCCCAGAACAGCCATGTAGCCTCAGCTTTAGGCTGTTTCTATACGATATCTCTGTGCAAATAGATACTAATACTACAGTCTACCTCATTTACAAATACAAAACACCAAAACCTTTGCCATGTATTGAAGCTGAGCAATGCATAATCAGTTCATTCTTAGTATCTCAATGCAACCAACAAAAAGCCAACAGGTACTTAACACCAACTTCACTTAACTGTAATTTCTGCGTACCATCTGGAACCGTCATCCACTGCATTTTTACTTCATTTCTTTTTTGTCCCCTTCAAGGTACACACAAGAGAATATTTCCACAGAGGAAGCATCTTAAGACAGCAATGACTGCCATCATTATAGGGTAGCGTTCATATCCACACTACCACTGCTGGCATGCAGCACAAACACCAGGCTGATGACTTGCAAAGCACCAGGAGCAGCTCATGACTATTTATACTTCTCAACCCCAGTGTATCAAAAGCTTTTAAGTAATTAGCTTTCTCTCGTTAACAGATGCACTGCCTGGGAAAGGGCACACAGGTGCTCCCAAGACCCATCCTGGGTTACAGGGCAGCACTACATGGTCTTGGAGTGGAAAGCTCAGGAGTGCCAAGCTGGGCTGATAAGGAGGGCAACACAACGGCAACATTTATATGAATGCGTTATTCCCAAGTCAGAATTGCAGGTGTTATTTTGGCAAGATCATAGACCACAACAGCAATAAAAATATTCACAGAACTTTACCACAAAACCCATGTATTTTCTTCAGAAAGATGAACAATATTTATCAACATCACTTTTATGGAGACCCAGATGTACTTTATGAGACATCAGGCGTCATAGTGATTTTTTTGCTAAAGTTGCATTTTATCCTAAAAGAAGCAAAGTTTATATACCTCATGTACTGAAAAGTAATCTACAGAGCCAACAGGGCGAGTAGTGCTATTCCACTGCAAGCACATCTCTAACAAAATATGTGGGGTTCGTACCTTCGTACCGACACGTTTAATACATTATTCCATTTTTCTCTGTTATACTTTAGAAGCAAAAGAGACATTTGATAAAGTCTAATTTAATATTATCACTAATGCATTCAAACACATCACTAAAAACTGTGTTGCTAAAATTACATTACAGAAAAAACAGGTAAAACAGACATTGTTATCTCCTTGAAAAACATGGGCCTTATGCTACAGCACCTACTGATGTGAGCCTATTGAAACCAACAGGATTACTTACATGAATAAGGATTACTGCCATGATTAAGGAGTGCAGGATTACATCCATTGTTTGCATATCTCCTGTTATTTACATATCCCTATTTTCACCTCTTGGGGTTTTTTTCTTAAAACGTAGGGCATTTAATTAATGTTAGCACTAGATATCATTATGCTGTACTTTCATCCCTTCAAAATTTGGCTGTCTCTTGGATGTCAAATAAAATGCTTTTATGATCAAAACAAAGAAAACAAAGTAGATGCAGCAGAATCTGGACTATGTAATTAAAAACAAACAAATAAAAAGAGGGAGAGCTTGTTATCCACAATCAAAACTTATTCAGATTCATTTCATATTCGCGCTCCTATCCATGGCCTCTGCTCTTGGGAGCTGATTATTTAGATTAATTTTTTTAACTGTGCCAAGTAGTGAGCTACCTGAGAGTTCTCAGGCAGTGCTGATAGTATCGCTACTGGAAAATAACAAAAATCAGACAAACAACTGAAACAAATATTATAGGTTGGTATACTGATAATGAATAATAAAGCAAAAAATTTTGATGCTTTTCACCTCATAAAGAAGTGGTAAGTCTCGCCTTAGTTCATCACTGCCATATGCTTCACGTACATACACAATTTTTCTGATAGGAAGGAGATATATTTTGTAACTTACCAATGCTTTTCAACTATTCTACGATAGGACAGAAGAGTTAATGTGTGGTAAGAATATTATGCAGGTCTCAGCTCCTGTTCCCAACCCAGTCAGAAATGTATTCAGCTAAACAAAGAGCAACAACACAAGTTGCACTTACACCAGGTAACCAACAATTCTTATGAAAAGTAACACACATTTTTTCAGATTCTCCGATCTGACACTGACTTCACATTCGTCTCGGTTTTGGTTGCAAGAAATCAGACTTGGATCATAAGTATATTTTGTTTTAGTAATGTGCTACAGGGATTTGAAAATTTAAATAATACAAGTTAGTTAATTTAAGAAGCCTTGATTGTAACTTTAGTGTCACTTCCGTAGCTACTGTTTACATATTTTCTAGAGTTAAAAAGAACGACACTGCATGCCTTTTTAGGCTTAGTTAAGTCATTTTAAAAGCAAAAGGAACGCAGACTTGTTTTTAGAAAGACTGGTAAAACGCTGCACGTTATAGTTACTGTAGACTGAAAAGAGCTGACAGCGGATTCAGAAAACATCAAAAGGTGCACAAACTTACCCAAGCAACCTGTTTTCTTGCAAGAAGAGTAGTTTATGGTCAAGTACATTTGAGTTACAAAAGACTGTGTTTCCCGGGTCCATTTTGCGTAAGGCTTAACCTGAAAATCCACCCGACTGTGTCGGGCACAGCGGAGGCCCGGAGGTTTTCCCCTTCCAGCAGGCATTTCGGTGCTCTCCGGGGATGTGCAATGGCCCGAGCGTGGCTGGGCCAGCCGCCACTTGTTGCAATGGTAACAGGAAAAGCCAGGATCTGCCTGCTCAGGCTGCAAGAGCATGAATAATTCATGCCTTCCACCTCCCCGCATTAGCATGCCGCTCAGGCAACTCCAATGAAGCAATTCATTTTGTCCTTTGTCTTGAGGAAAAGCTTGCTGGATTAATGAGGGTTATCTGTGATGATAAAACCTGGGCCTGCTGATTTACTTAGTCTGATTGGTTAGAATTTGTGTCCCTAAAAGCAGGTTTTTACGGCCAGAATATAAATTCAGTTGTGTATCCCCAACCTTAGGCAGGCAGGCGCGGGTCGTTCAGCTACAGCAACAATATCTAGCTACAGCACATGAATGTTTCATTTTCTTCACTTAAATATTGAAGCTGGGCTCTTTGTTTCTGAGTGCTTCTTGAGGAAAGTTAAGAGGAAATCTCTAAGTACTCTGCTCGCACGTGGCTTTGCGCATATTTCTGCAATGACCTCTTGGACTGCTAAAGAGCTAACACCTGGCTTCCAAAATATTTGCATTCCAAGTACAAAATATGGAAAAAAAAA
>VZTL01079066.1:0-23760 GCA_013400535.1 Scopus umbretta
CGTCTGACGAATCTTAGTTTAAATTGCCTCATGAATGGTAAAAGCAATTTGGAGCTGATTTTCAAGTAATGTCTCAGTGGATATGCCTCTTCCCACACACAGTGAGACTTACTACCTGTTCAAAGAACGTGAAGAGGGGAAAAGAGTAGAGGTTTCCATAGTAACCTTTAGTAGTTCAAAGTAAAATTGCACAAAATGAAATCATTATCACTCAGCAACTAAGGAAGACAGCTCAGCTGATGAAGATGCCAAGTTGTAAATGACTACTAGTGAGTATCAATTTTTTTTTTACCTTTATTATTATAATGATTTTTTTGGGGGGGTGGAGGGGAACCCAACACCAAAAACCTAAACTCTACCGTTCTATTGTGTTTAACAATTCTGAAAACTGCTTTTTAATTCCTAAACAGTGTAAGTACATCTTGTGACTTAGTGTTAGACAGAATGCATGTTGGTAGCCATGGTAACCCAGGAGATCTTAAAGATCATACTGTTCATTTGTCAGGAATATGAGCAGATTGTTTGCCTGCCAGTAGACTGCAAAATATCCTCTTGCTATATGGCTGGAAAACAAACTCAAAATGGCTAAAAGAGCTTTCATTTCACTTGTACTGCAATAAACATAGTTAGATAGATAGATAGATTTTTTATTCACACCAGATAATGGTAGTATGAAATAAATAGAAAAGTCTTTTAAGTAATTAATTCCTGAAATGCTCCTGAAAGAACAAACTGACATATTGAACAAAAATGCCTTCTCATAATCAATAGAAGAAAGCAAATCCTTGGAAAAAAGCAATATTTCTGAGATTTTTTATTCCCTCTCACCAGCTGACTGAAACTAGACAATCACTACAATGTTGTTGATCCCTAAGGGGTTTTAGTCTGTTGCTCACTGTGGGTGAAAAATGTATTGAAAAAGACTGTAATTAAGTTATTTCTTTATACAGATAATCTGATACAAGGAAATGTGAAAGAAACATATTTCAAGTATGTGGAGGAAGAGGGATTTGCTGGGTTGGTCTTTTTGTTTTTCACTGAATAAATATTTATTGAGAATGAAAGGAGGAATTTGGTGGGGTTCTTTTATCTTGATATTTCACATTTTTAACTTCTACTATTAAAATATCTTTATGCAATTTACTGTACTTCTGTCAAAGAGATAGAGCTTTTCAGTCACTAGAAACCTAAGAAAACCTGACAATATATCTAGTGCCCATTTTCTAATCCCCTTTGGGCTACTCAGTGAATAACCTGAAAAGTAAGAAAACAATACCAATAAGAAAAAGAAATAGCAGGCAACAAATAACTTTGGTATTATTAGGCTGATTCTGCTGTAGCCTCTACTGGGATAGAAACTGGGTATCCAACCTGTCTCTGAGGAAAATGTGGAGAATTCTCAGTCCCTGTTACACAGTCTGGATTAAGAGACTTATACAGGGACTCTGGAAGCATGTACCTTTGTTGATGACCTCCACCACTTCATGACTAGGATTTCTAAGAAATACTAACACTAAAATAGATAGATTTTCAGTCTATTTTGCTCCTGTTACCAGATTTGAAGTAATTTCCAGTCATCATATTTGAAGAGGAAATTTCTGTTTTAGACATGCTTGCTTCTCACATCGAAGGACTGTTTGACTGATGCTTGGGCAATATTACTGAGGTGAGTGTTAGGGTGTATCTTCAGACAGATGTGATATTGACCTTTACTAAACAAATTGTCTCTGGGGTGGAAGTCATGGGATTATATGAATCTGATGCTATGTCCAAGCTAATAGAACAGTGCTGCAATCTGATCCAGACTGTTACGCACCATAGCATGGCATTGCTGTACAGTAGCACTGTGTCCACTCTGCATCACCTCAGGCTCAATGCCTCATTCAGGTAATGACTTGACTTGCTTGGACTCAAACTGAAGCTGAAGGCTTAAAAATAACATCTTTGATATTTTGCATAAAAATCCTGTAGAATTACTTTGGTAACAATGAATAGCTTTTGAATGACTGAAAGAGAGATGACTTTGAATGATATATGCAGATTTTTGGAGTGCCATTTTCTACCTATATGCCTTAGTTTTCTAAGTAGATTAGTCCATATACAAAAAATCTATCTATTGATCCACACATCAGTTGCTTTGGTTTGTGTGTGAATTCAACAGAAGAGTAAAACAAAACCAAAGGACCAGTAATTCTGAAAAAAAATTAAGCTTTTCTTCCTCTCAATCCTTGATCCTTGTTGGTTGCAGACCATCTTCTCTGTGAACTTTATTTTCTATCCATTCCCAAAGATTCTCCCACTATAACTGATCCTTGAAAGAATAGCCAAACCTCCACTTCTGTTGATTTCTGCTTCTTAAAACATACTTCTGTTCCATGCCATTTTTAAAGATCTCTCAAAAAATGATCCAGTTGAATTCCCTATATACCATCATGAAATTCAGAAAAAGATCAAGAGATTCTTTCAAAAGATTTTTGAAAAAAACACAACTTACTGAAATTAAACACTTTGCATTTGAGAAGAAATTCAAGTGCCACTTTGTAACAATTTCTAATAGATTTTCTAAATAGAAATAAAGTATAGTTGAAGTAACTGGAGCCAACTAAGCATTTAATTTAGTCAATATTTTCTATGAGATCTTTTATCAGAAAAATATTAAAGAAAAAAACAAACCCAGGGAAATTCATCAGGAGAACTGAAGTTATAAAAAGAAAGTAAAATGAGAAGTAAAATTGTATATTGATGCAGAAGCTCATTAAAGATTGAAAAGTCTACTATTTTACAAATAAATTGCATGAAGCCTCTATGACAAAGGAAAATCTGAAGAAAAATTAAAAGCCCTCCATACAGTTCATTAACACTTCTGCCTGCTACTAAATCTTCCAAATCTCCTCTTATATGGTTTTAGTTACTGAGTTGCTCTCCTCAAACACTACTCTCAAAACTTTGACTCAGACATGGCAGAATCCAGTCTATGCTTGTTACCATTTGGCACTGATCCCCTGTGTTTCTATGCATTTCTTATTATCATATAATTTCCCCCTCCACTCCCTTAAAGTTATTAGTCACCATGGTTCTTTTGCTGCAGTTGCTGCTCCTTTTTTTCTCAGAGACATCTCTGTTTCTGTTGCCCTTCTGAGAAGAGTATATGTTTCTTTCCTTAAACACTTCAAAGCCTATTTTTTCACTGGTGTCTTACAATGTCTTAAAGCCACTCAGATTAAAAATAAAATCACAGTTCTTGCAAGAACATAGTCAGAACATAGCTAACAGATAGCTAGCCTTATTCTTAATATGTGTTTTCTTTATGGGTAATTTGTCTCAGTAGCATTTACTTAACCTGAGCTACTAGTGCAACTAATAACAGCAGAAATGGAAACAAAACATTATCTGTAATGTGGAGTCATTTCTACAATTGATGTCTCATTCACACTGAAAACAAGATTAATCTCACCCATCTTTGCACATCCATATCTGACCTAATGATCTTTGGCTCCCTTTAAATGAAAAAAAAAGAGAGCAAGGCTCACAAAAGCATAATTCAACTAATTTATTTGAAATGTCCTTTAGATGGCCACATGTACGTATAACTAATGTATAATAATAATTCAGATATAGGCATCTATGGCTTGATTCCTTTACTCACACTTAGACACCCTGTGTTCTCTGAGATGTCATGGGCTATCCTGCATGAACTGAACATGGTTTTCTTGAAAGGCATGGATCTCTATAGGTCCTCTGTGGTATCTGCTAGTCCTCTGAGGATGTTTCTTAGGCCTTAGACTGTCTCAGATGATTGCAACTGATTTGAATTTTAGGATATATACATTTTAATGTCAGTGTGTGAAATAGGGGCCAAATTTAGTAGTCAAAAACTAAGCATTGAGTCTTAAAAGTGTTAAGGCTTATGATATCCAGCCTGGCTTCCAGCTGCCACTGCAGAAAGGCACAGGTCCTACATAAGTCCTTTGTAATGGCTTTCAGCACACTGCAATGTTTTAGCTATCTTTAAGTCTTCTTAAACAAAACTAGGTGTCTCTGTATAGGAAACTGAGGAGATCTCTAGGTGTGGAAGCTGTCATTCTATCTAACAGAGAATTAGGATTTAGTTCTGTTCCCTAAACATAGATGACTAACGGTGTTTGAAATTTGTCAAGTTATCCTAGCTTGTCTCCAGTTGTCACCATTCCAGCACACATCTCCCCTATGTCCTGTGTATTGCCCAACAGCCTTATGTTTGTCTCTTTGCTATTTCAGGACAACTCAATAACATATTTAAAATTTCACTCCTTGTCATTATGTTCCGTATGGTCAAGAGAGTTATTCAGATCAAAAGAGGGTTTTAGTTACCCGGACATGGGCACCCATTGCTATGTGTGACACTCTAGGACATCCAGGCATACAACTGAATGGAGACCTGCACTGTTCTGGACCAACTACTGGAAACCATGTCTTGCAGCAAGAAACATAACTTCAAATCCCTACATTTTAGCAATTGAATTGTACTCTAAATATCCAAGTTAGGGTGCTCTGTATCACACCGTAGGCTCCCTTGACTCTGTTGCCTAATTCTCCAATGAGTGTAATGGGAGCATAAATGCCTGTTTCACAGGTCTACACCTTCATTTAGAAATCTTAATCTGGAGCTGATTTGTTATATGATCAGACAAACTAATGTGCTGATTAGACCGTAATCATGAAGTGTTTTTTTAAACAATTATATCTACCAGTTCTGAAATTATACTGCCATACTGCGATGAATAAACTAAGTCACAGAAACATTATCAGGACCGCAGACTTTAGTAAGGAAAATATTCAGGCTTAATTTAAGTATAGCAAAACTTAGAACAAACACTGGAGGAATGGAATAAAGATTATTTTGCTCTTAAACACTATTTTTTCTGTCTTAGAAAAGGTATTTTTAATACTTTTGTAGTAATTTTAAAATTAGCTATAATTAACGATTGAAGATAGTATACCAGATTACTCTTGTTATTTGAATGATATTACAGTAGTAACTGAGTGATTATTGAGAGGAATCTACTGATTTTCAGTTAATCAACAGCGTGACTCTGAGGGTCCACAGAGTAGAAGCTTTACTAATACTTCAACCTAAACATATGTTTTGAAGGCAATCTTTCTCTTTTATTCTTTAAAATTTCCATGTAACAGTTGCTTTCTTTTTCTTTTTGACATTTAGGTACAGACAATAATTTAAATCATTAATCAATAACATCTAAGAGAATATGCTGTTCATAAGCTGAATTATAAAAATATCTTTTACTCTGCTTTCACTATATTAATGATTCAGCATCTGCCTCCATTATCACTCTGTAGATTCCAGTTGTAACAGGGCAGCATCCTTTTTATTATACTAGGTATATAAAGACCCTTTATACCTCATAACTCTAGAAAAGAACTGTGAGTGATTGCAGATGAAAAAAAAAAAAAAGAAAAAAATACTTGCTTTTTGAAATGCTTTCAGGGTTGAATTCATGATAGGTTATTCAGACTCTCCAGGTGTCATAAAATGTAAAAAAACCAACCAAACAAACAAACAAAACACAAAAAGAATACAAAAAAAGAAAAAAAAAAAATCCTGTACTACATCTACAACATGATCCTGTTTTCCGATAGCTCATATATATATTCATGTATTCAGATGTTGAATATTTATTACTATATAATACATATTATATAATGATATATAATATTATAAGTTTATTATTATATAATAAGGCATTCTTTATGTAATAATGTGTGAACAAAATGAAAGGCTGGAATAATTTTGCTCTTGTATTCCTAAAAATGCAATACAAATGTTACATGGTAGCTTTTTTTTAAATCCACGTTCCCTTACATGCCACACACATTAGCATGTAGGTTGCACAGTGGCTGGAAGTGGAAGGCAGATGAATTCAGATAGATGGAAGAAAGGGGAAAGATACTAACTTTTGGTACAACTTAAAAAGTTAGTCTTGCCATCGGGTGCTGAATGACCAGCAGGACCATGGGGACTGGGACAGGCTGATGGGCTAGGATGTGGGTTTGTGGGTGGGCCTGGCTCAGCAGGGCCCATGGCTGGGCAGGGCAGAGCTGTGGGGAGCTGCAGACTGGCCCTGCTGCACTGTCACTGGGACAGGGGCTGATAGCCCTGAGGGTGACATGGGGTTCTGGGCTGTGGGCAGGTAGGAGGAGCCTCAAGGGGGCCAGGCAAGCTCAGTGAGGTCTTTAGTGCCAGCAGGGCCCTAACACTTTCTGTAACTGGAATCTTTATTGCAATATTGTATTTTCAATATTTTTTCTTTCTTTTTTAAGGACAGTTTAATTGGACTTTAATACGGATTATTAAGCTTAAAGCTAGGGATTAAATATACTCTTTTTAATGGATTAGATATGATTAAATTGCAATATTCTACTCTGATCTTGGATCTATAAATATGTAGATGGCATTTGAATTGAATTCTTCTAAGAAAAAATCAATAAATTGGTATATGCATTCAACTATCAATGCCTTAAAGGTTGCACTTCCATCAAGCACCAGAGATTTCAGAGTTGTTTTCAGTGCAGACATTGTCCAGTGAAGTGAGTATAGGATAAATTCATCACAGTGACTTATGTATGACTCAGTATCAGACCTCCACCTGGAAATGTTTGTTTCTTTCAAAGAAATCCTGAAGACTCATGCTATGTATTTAGTCTGTTAACACATATATTTACCAGCATTCTTCAGCATGGGTGCGCTAGTTCTTGATCAGCTCTTGCCAGAATTTGGCAGAGCTATGACTGACATAATTCTGCCTCCTCCATTAGCACCATTCACTGTAGTTGGCATACTCCCACAAACATTACTGGTCACAGTTAAGCACCTTCCTTAACAATTTCTTGTGCCCTTTTTCCTCCCCATTCATATAATGACCACATATGTAAGGTGCAGACCTTTAATAGCAGCAGAAGTCAAGGAAATGACTGAACTGCAGAAACATTCATGAACTAAACAAAATTATTTTAATGTGTAACCAACTGTCACACCCAAACCCATGATAAATCCTTTTGAACCATCAGAAAAGAGTGAGCAAACACAATGCGGGAAAACATCTGTTCATATTGAAGTGTTTTATTAAAGTTGTTTCCACTAGCTACTTTGTCATTCTCCACTCTCCCTTCAAGTCAGTTTAGGATGGTAAACTAAGATATGAACTTGGTTTCAGCTCCCTTCTTCCAGATAAACAAGTTAATTTGAATAAGTCACCAGTTATGATAACTGAAAAGTTAAGTTTAACTGCTTTTTTTTTTTCTGAACAGTAAAGTGAATACCTTTATTATTAGTCTCTCACTACTGACATCAAAATTTTGTAGGAATTACAATTAAATAATAGTTGATGTCCCTTAAAAGCTTATCTTTTAAAGTATGTGGGTATTTGTATTACGATCCTGCATAACATTGCCATCATTATATAACCTTATAATATTATATAACATCAACAATTAGTACTAAAACATTGGTGAAAATTTCTGTAATCATTAAAAACAACACTGTTATTTTACACTGAAAATTAAAATAAGTCTTATAGATTGTAAAAGCAAACAGACAAATCAATAAACAAATGAACAAACAAGAATTCAGAAGCTTCTTAATTGTTTGGATTAAACTCAGCAGACAATATCCAAACTAAGAACTGCTGTCTTTTTTTTATAAACTGCCTCTTCCTTTCTTTTTTTTTCTCTCAGAAATCACATATTTTCTTTTTTTTTTTTTTTCTCTCTGTTGAGTAAATCACCTTTAAAGACATATTGTAGTCACAATAAACAGATGCGTCAGTATTCATATTCTTCCTGGAAAGGATGATTTAGTCATTATTTATGATAAATAAAGACATTTGTGTAAAATAAATGCAACTTTTCCTCGATAAACTGCACATTGGAATTTAATATTCTGTTTTATTTCCCTATTATAAAAATACATTTTAGGCTGTTGTACTGGGTTTGCATGGAAAAGTTTTGGTACAAAGGTGGCTACACAGGTGGTTTCTGTGAGAGAAACAACTCTGCAGACACCAAGGTCAGAGAAGAAGGATGGGGAGATGGTGCTCCAGGTGCCAGAGCAGAGACTCCTCTGCAGCCCATTGTGAAGACCATTGCCTTCATGTCCCCCTGCAGCCCATGGAGATTAACGGTGAAGCAGATATCCACCTGCAGCCTGTGGAGGACCACACGCTAAAGCAGGTGGATACCCAAAGGAGGCTGTGACCCCATAGGAAGCCTGCACTGGAGCAGATTCCTGGCAGGACCGATGGACCCATGGAGACAGAGGAGCCCACGGTGGAGCAGGTTTGCTGGCAGGACTTCTGACTCCATGGGGGACCCACAGTGAAGCAGTCTGCTCCTGAAGGACTGCACCCCATAGAAAGGACCCACACTGGAGCAGTTCATGAAGAAATTCAGCCCATGGGAAGGACTGATGTTGGAGAAGTTCATGGAGGACTGTCTCCCATGGGAGGAAACCTACGCTGGAGCAGGGAAGCATATGAGTAGTCCTCCCCCTGAAGAGGAATCAGTAGCAGAAACAACGTGTGATGAACTGACCACAATCTGTATTCCCTACGCCCCCTGCACCACTGCAGAGGCAGGAAGTAGAGAATTTGGGAATGAAGTTGAGCCTGGGAAGAAGGGAGGGGTGGGGGGAAGGTTTTTTAATATTTAGTTTTTATTTCTCATTATCCCTCTCTGATTTCATTGTTAATAAATTAAATTAATTTTTCCACAAGTCAAGTCTATTTTGTCCATGATGGCAAATGTGAGTGATTTCCCTGTCCTTATCTCAACCCATGAGCCTGTCCTTATATTTTCTATTTGGTGGGCACCTGGCATCCAAACAGGATCAAACCACTGCAGCTGTGCACACTCTGACTGACATTCCTGCCGTGCCAGCATTTTCTTTCTATAATCAAGGTAACTTCCTAGGTTGAATTCCATATCTTTTTTACAATTGTATGCATGACAACTTATTTTTGTATGTTTAATGCCACATTCATTGGTAAAGATGCGGTTCCTTGTCCTGAATGAGTTAGTATGAATTACCCCTTCCAAGCCTCTATAGGAGTGAACTTCTGTACTAAAAGATTAATGCAAGATAAAGTCCTTAAAAGTGTTATCCTTTCATTGTCTGATTGTGAAAATAGTAGTAGTTGCAGAATAGATCTTTATTCTTAGGAAATATTAAGCTACGTCATAGTGGATACCATCATCCGCATTTTCAAGATGAAGTGAGTTGTGCAGAACACACAGAGGCACAGTAGCTGAACTGAACATTAGAAATTGAGTCTTTCAGCACCTCTATGAACAGCAACTCATTAAAGCTGGTAATTCTTAAAACTGATATCTTGTGCAAAATGCTACAAAAAACTTCTTAAATTAGAGAAATACAAATAAAAAGTTCCACTTTTTTTCCCGTCTTTTGTGTGATATATAGGTCCCATTAAATCTGTGTGAAAATCAGTAGTACATTAACTGAACTGCTTATCTCCTCTGGACAATATTAGCTTTTAAAACATCTTTATTTCAACAAAAAGACAAACAACTTTGGAAAAAGAAAAGTTTGTTTCTGTATACGTAAATTGGAACTGGCCTCCCCCCTCTCACAGTGTTTTGTATTGTCATTACTTCTTTGTTCAGTAGTTGGTTTTGGTTTTGCTTTTGCTTTTTAGTGGAAACCCTGTACATATATGTGTTCATGCTTATACACAATTTTTTTTTTTTTTTACTGTGTGTGCCTATGTGTTCATGTATGTATATTTAAACTGAATATATATCTTTGATTGGATTTGGGTTTGAAATCTACATTAATAATTTTGGAAAGATCCATTAACATTTGATGTAGTTTTGGTACATTGTTTCATAAAGTACAAGCAAAATCTACCATTTATTTGAAGCCATGATGCTGAAAGCCAGTCCCACCACTGATGACAGTAATTCTTTACATGTGATCTTGCTTTTTGATTGTGCTGGAATTATATTAAGGAGCAATCTGCAGGCAACCATTCTAGTCTGTTCACTTGAATACAATTTATTTAGTGCTTTCCTGCATATCTTGTCCATCATGTAATCTCAGTTTCCAAGGGAATTAGTCTTGAGTCTAGTAGGATGTAAGTTTCTTAGCTTCTAAATGATGAAAGTAAACACAGGCAAGAGTGAAAAGGGAAAAGAAACAACTATAGGAATCTTGCTTCCTTTTTTCTTCAGGGAAAGGTACATTCAGTGCAATGAATAAAACTATCTTTTATGTGGAAATACTGCTATATAGGCAATGCAGAGTATTTATGAAGATGGGTAAACTAATGCTTATTAATATGAAATATACTGAAGTGTCATTTTTTTAGAGTTTTAGAATTTTATAAAGGCATCCAGGATTCTAAATATGATGAAATATAAAGCACAACTCAAAATGAGAAGAAACTTTAATTACCAGAGCAACCTATAAAACAAGTGAATATTTAAAATCAGTTTCTAGTTTGAGATACTAAAAGGGTAATGTTACCGTCCACCCTTCACTCTCCAAATGCAAAAATTGTATTTATCAATAGTACAGTTAAGGCTAAGATATAGTCTCTAGAAAATTGTTCTGAAGTGAGTAGGAGGAGGAAAAGAAAAGAGAAAAGGAAAAATGTGAAGAAATACCAGATTTTCCAAACTAACACAAACCCCTTGTAGACATCATTGTACAAAGATCTCCTAAGGGATCTCCAAAAGTTCTCCTATGAGACCCCTAAATTTTACAGTATTATGCACAACTGGAGAAGACCTTCAGAGTCACTGAGTTGAGTTTCTATCAATTGACAGCAACCTATTAAATAACCCCTTTCATCAATGCATACAAAATGCAGTTAGGATTTTTTGCCTCTGTTATTGCATGGGAAAGTTCTTCCAGAATCCATATACTTTAAGATTTTTAACACTGTCTTCTGTTTTCTTATCCAAAATTTTTATCCATCAGAGAATGTTTGTTTTTCTGCCATCAATGCCCTTTAGCTTAAATATAAGTTCTTCTTCATCGCTGGTAATTACTTCTGTGAAACTACTAAATAAAAGGCTCACCTCCCTGCATGTGAAGGAGCACAGAGGCACAGGGCAAGTGGGGTATATTGGGTGCAGGTGTCAAAGTGTTGGTAGTCTGAGGACTGCAGGGGCAGCCTGTATGAGGAGAGGTTGGGGCCACCCCATGCTGGACACAGATTGTTCCAGCCACCTCCAGTGGACCCACTGTAAGGCACAACTGAGCCACTCAGACAAGATGGTAGCACCTCTGGGAAAATGTATTTAAGAAAGGGCAGAAAACACCACATGGTAAATAGAGGAGTGAGGGGCAAAACTGTGAGAAACAGCCTTGCAGACACCAAGGTGAGAGAAGGAGAGGGTGGAGGTGCCTCAGGTGCTGGAGCAGATTTCCCTGTAGCCCCTGAAGAAGACCACAGTGAAGCAAGCATTTCCCTGCAGCCCATGGAGAAGACCATGCTAGAGCAGATGGATATTTCCTGAAGGACTGTATCCTGTGGAAGGACCCCATGCCAGAACAGGGGAAAAATGTGAGGAGGAAGGAGAGGCAGAGGAGCTGTTCTGGTCTGATCACAACCCCCCCATTGGATGGCGTGCAGGGGAAAAGCATTTTGGATTATACAAGACTTATGACGGGATGTTTAGATGAGGAACAAAAGCTAGAAAATGGAGGGATCAAAGTGGTTTGGGTGAGGAACAAATGTGGGAAAATATATAACAGGTAAGAAGGGTCAGCTGTGTGTAAGGAGTTTGCTGAGCAGTACTTGGGAATGTACTGGCCTGTCTGGCCATTTCCTGTGCCTGATCATCCCAGTCTGTCCTGTCTGATTAAATTCTATTTCTAACTCTTTTCCTGTGCAAGTTATTCTCTGTTTGGTCTGTGCATCTGTATGTATGTAGGTCTGGGTGCCAGTAATTGGACTCAGACCACAGGTTGGAGGGCTCCTGTGTCCATAGTGCCAAAAAACAGAGAGACCAGACTGAGTGGACTTACGTTCTACCTGGAGTAGCCAGGGGTATGCATGTGTCTCTAAGGGTGAGACCACAAGAGAAGATGGCTACCCAAGTCTCTGTGCAGGAGACAATTGAGAAGAGCAAGGATCCAGGCCCAGCTACTATTGGATGGACTGTGTGTCTAAGCCCAATTACTGCAGGAATCCACAGCATGTGTTTGGGTTGGGGGAGGGAGGGAGGGCTGTATGTGTGAGGAGGGCTCTACCAGCAAATGGAATGTGACTGTGGCTTTCAGGGCTTGCACGTCCATGTGCCAGCAATTGGGGAGACTGGGATTCAGGGGTAGCTACTGAGTGGGCTGAGTATCTGAGCTCAGCTACTGGAGGGATCCACTTTGCACATATGTATATATATTGCCAGTAAGGCACCTTCATCCTGGTCAAGCAGAGAGGGGAGCAGGATGGGGCTGTTGGTGCTCTCTGCGTCTGTGTCGATTTGTGTGGACACATATACACATACATACATACATAGACATTTACATACATATATGTGTCTCTGTGTGTTTGCAAGTGTGTGCTTACTGGAAGCACATACTGAGCCTCACTGTGGGTTGGATCTGGTGACATGGAGCTGCATCAGCCTCACCTTCATGGGCTACTAGATTCAGCAATGACTAACAATCCTGGTGCACATTTACATTCTATTTTCTTATAATTCCCCTTCTCTTTATTTTCCTAGAATGAAAGGAAAAAAAAAAAGATGTTATTTTAGGGTGTATTATTTTACAGCTGTGAGAAGTACAGCAGAACTCAGAAACAGAGATTACAGACCAGGGCAGGTTGTAGTCCTGGGAAACATCACAGCTGTTGTGGAAGACATATCCAAACTCATATCTCATAATTCAGATGCAGTGTAAACAGTTATGTTTCAATCAAGCAGATAACTCAACCTCTATTCAGTTCCAGTTTTGCCTAACTTCCACATCATTCATAAGCAAGGAGGTAAGCATGACCTAGGATGAAAACTCAGACCACAGAATGGTATTATACCATGAGGACATTTATGATGTCTTGAAGGATTGGGCATCAGTAGATTTGTCACAGTACACCTCATCTGCTTCCAAGTTCGATTCTTTCAAAACAGATTAGGAACACTAAATGATTAGCCTGAGTTACAGAGAGGATAAAATGAAAATGCATGATTGCTAAGAAAGTTTGTTGTCAGGTTTGAATTGGGAATATGTAATCATACCTCTGGTGCTTCTGAATTCAAACCGGTTCTTGTGCAGCCAGCCACTTCCCACAATAAGGCCTCATTTTATAGCAGAATTTTTTGTTATTATACTTCAATTACTCCTCCTTTTATTTTGTAGTATTGATTTTTACTCCATGTTTATTAGTCTGTTCCTCAAGGTAAATTCACACTTTCTAGCCAGTCTTCTGATTCTCCTAGATACAGTCAATTTTCTTCAGCTTTGTGTCAGAAATAAATTTCCTTTGCACACTCTTTTTTCCCTAAAAAAAAAAATATATGAAACTATTAACCAGAATCAGTCTTGGGGCTGATCTTCCTTGAATACCTCTAGTAACTTCTGTCTGCAGCCTACCCTCCATTTCATAAACCACTTACATCACATAATTCTTTTACCACTTCTAACCTTCTCTAAAATAGCTAGTGTAATATCCCATGTTTTACTACACAAAATGATTTCATAAAGCCAAGTCAGCAGCTTTTCTGTGTTCCCATTTTCTGTACAATTTCTTATGAAGAAAATCCATCAAGCTTACCATTATATACTTTCAATAAATCCAAGTGCATTGTTATGTTTTCCCTTTGTAGCATAGACATTATGGAAGACAGCCATGCATAGTCATCTTGAAGAACTGGATGCTGAAGTGTGGAGTGGAAGAAAATGAATATGATTTTAGAATAAGACACTGTTCAGTTAGAGAAGTAATTTAATTAAACTTGCATATGTTAAAGACAATCATTACTGGAAAAGGCAACACAATCTAACATATATATATTTTAATTATAGTACTAGATAACGTTTTGGCCAAAACAAAGAGAATAGGAGAATAACTTAATTATTAACATCATTTCATATAGCGCTCTCTTCCACAATTCGTAGTAAAGGAATAGAAGCACTAACATGTAAAACTAAGCATCAGTAGAGCAAAGGAGATGGCGACTCTGAGGAGCAGACATTTGTTTTGCTAAATTAATTATACTCTGTGCTGAGTAATCTTTCTCCCGTCCAAGAAAATATTTAACACATCAAAAGCAAATCAGAGTGAGTAACACAATGCACTAATGTATTCTGCTGGAAAATGTCTCAGGGTACATGGAAACTATGAGGACTGAAGTAAAGGATACTAATGGTACAACAAAAAGTTATATAGGCTCATGATCACAACTGTACTCTGTGGCTGACATAGAATCTATTTTTATTTATCGAATACAGACACACAATGATGCCTTTTGTTAAGCTGTGTATCCTGACAGCTCATTAAGAAGAGAAAGCATAACAAACAATTTGATGAAATATTTTTTATAGTCTTTGAAGGGATAACAGCCTTGACAAATGAAATAAAAAAAGCAATCAAGGGAAATATTTTGAACATCTCTATCAGTGGGTAATTGTCATAAAAGCAGAATAAAATTATTTGGGCCATGTATAAACATGGTGTAAAGAAATACAGCCTTGAATGCAATAAAATATCTGCATTTTCCTATTAGTTTTGAATTTAATCTAATCCCTTTTCCAATTTACTGAATACCATTGAAACACCAGTCATATAACAAATGTTCTGTAATGACTCTACATGATATTGCATGGATGTGTCTGGTGCTTGACTTTAATAGCCCTGGCTATCCCACTGCGGGCTTTGATTATATTAATTTAAATGGAACAACATTATAAAAATAACAAAATATCTTTGCAAATAACCTTCAGATCTAGTACACTGTCAGCACTCCCTATGAGTCTCAGGGTTCAACTAACAGATTGTGACAAAAGGCAAAAGTATTTTTATTAAGAATTGCTTTAAGAACCTAAGACTGATTATCCTTAAACTTTGGATAGTGCATGTCTACCCTGATTTTGGTTATCTGAACAGCTGGGATTTTTAATTCAGTTGCCCACACACAGGTGCCTAGAAACATTTGAGATGGCTAGATATCCCACTTCACATCCAGCTGTTCTTTCAGAACAACATAAATTGTTCTTACATTCTTTTCTTATGCCCCCAAGAATATGCCACAACATCTCAGCTGGAATTAGACCTTTATGTGTGGATAGTAGAAATGGGTTATGAGGTCTACTTTTGTGTTAATCATCCTAGACTCCTCTTAGAGTTATCAGGAGAAATAAAGATTCCATATGGCAATTGATATAATTTTAAGCTCTGTTCTAAAACCAGATTAATTTCCTCAAGAGATTACTAAGAGATTCCAATCTTTCTATTGTCTATAAAGTGACCCTAGGTCAACCATGACCAAAAATGAACCTAACACTGAATATTTTAATGTCTAGTGTCAAGGAAGAGGAATCCTGCCTGCCCAAGGAGTCTACATTAATTCTGAAGGCAGAATTTACTTGCTAGATCCTTTAAGCCTTGCAACACTGAGGAGAACTATGTTTTCTACCTTCATAAAATAATGATAAAAATACAATGATGAAATAAGAGTCTATGTGTTTTCACATCCACAGTAGGATCTTTTCTTATTAGTTACTTTAAAGTTCATATCACTTCTGTCAGCTTAGTTTTCTTCCTAGTACTTTAGAAAGACTTCTTTGTCTAAAGGTCAATACCATAGAAAACAATTTTGCATTGCTAGAGGGAAACAGCAAATTATCACAGTTCATCTGACAAACAACTGAAGAATATTCTTAAATTCAGAGTTAAAATTTTATAGTATATACCTATTCAGTGAACCACAGCAAACTGCCAAAACTAATTAATATGAAGGTGAACAGATTTTTTTCAGGCTGTTCAAATTTGCATCAGAACTATGTATTTGATGGTCATATTACATATGTTAGTATTTTACCATCACAGTTTTAGAGTGGATTTCTCCATATCTATCATAAATGCTGTATCTTAATGTTAGCAGTTTGAATCTGATTATAGCTGGTGACACATTTTATTAGTCTCCTTATCTACAGATGAAAAAATAGGGGAAATATCAATTTCAATATAATTTATGCATTATGAAGGATTTGTTTTACTCTTAAAAGTTTGTAATACTGTCTTGTTACCTGTAAGGGTTTAGTGCTAAATCTGGTCTGGAGAACAGAGGTTTCCTGCCAGAAGATATTACTGCCACATCAGTGCTGACTGCAGGTGGAGAGCTAAGGAAAAAAGAGGTGTGGTGGAGAGCAGAAAGTAGGCAAGGAATGGGCAAGACATTCTAAGCCTCATTAGTAAAGGACATGATAAAAGTGCCTTTTAGTAAGAACAGCACAAGCAACATGGAAATGATGTTTAAAGCAGAGAGTGAAACTTGCACTGGAGGAATTATGAAATTATACCATCAAACTGGGATCAAATGTGTAACCCTATTTCCATGAATCTTTGGGTGTATCTATTCTGTACAATGGAACATAGAATATATTCTTTTTCATTTATGATGAAGAATCAGTAAAATTGACAACTGAGTCCTGTTCACAACAACATGGGACTGTAGTATTTTGGGCACAGAATTAGTATACTTGAATCCATACAATATTTTTCTCATGTAAATTCTGCTTCTGGACAGACCTTGGTGTGAACCTCAGTGTTCATCTAAAACTCCATCAGCACTTCAGGTTATTTGCTAATGCACATATATGTAGGAAAATATATACTATGTACAAACACTTTAGTCACACAATCAATAAAGGTTCCAAATGATGAAATATGTTCATAGAATTGATACAGAAGGATGCACAGATGATATTTTCAAAGGTATTAATTATGAAACTTGCATGATTTACTTTTTTTAAAGCAATTTATTTTCATGTTTCTTTCTCACACTATTGTATAAGAAAAACAGGTTAATATGGTTCACACTAAATTTTAACACTATTCGTCTTATTTGAATTAGCTTTGCTGAATGTCACCTGTTAGGATATCAGAATCATCCCACTGTATAAGATGAGACTGAAACACATTCTTCAGTATTCATAGTCTCAGAACATCAGACTGCTTAAAAGAAGAGCTATGAACACAGTGTGTCACTGGTCTCCTGTAGACACAAGAGACAGTAAATAGACTATTTGGATGTGCCTACTAGTTTAGAAAACTGCCTGGCATGTTTAGGCCTCCAAGACACTTTCTACATATGCTTGAGTGTGCAACTACAAATTCATTATCTGTACAGGTCTTTAATACAACCAAGCAATAAAAAAGTTAACCCCATATGACAAACAAAAAATGCTCAAATTGTCTACAAAGGAAGATTTTTAGAGGCGTCATCCCTCTCTCTCTCTGGAACTAGACTTTCGGTCTTTGTAAGTGATCTGGACAGACTGGAGAGGCTGTCATTGTTATCTGACTACAAATTAAACTGGACATCCAAGACTATAGAAGGAAGTCTGTATAATTATGTCTACACTACAGTACAAAGGAGGGCCAAGGTCTGATTCGTGGCCTAAGATGGGCAGTCAGTCCATGTCCATGTTGCTTAGGGATAATCCTCTGTTTGTTTTGGAAAAGGGGAAAAAATCTCCAACCAACAGAACAAAAAAAGTGTTTTTCAAAGTGGGACAAAGGAATGAACCAGCAAATAAACATTGTGGCTGGTCAGCAGTCTAATGCTGGAGTTCACTCCCTGACCCTCAGTTATTTAGCACCATAAGCATACTGCCTAATGATTTTTCAAGGGAACACTGTACCTGTATCTACCACCCATGGAAGGTGTATTCAGAGTTTAATACCACACTTTCATTCAGTGCACAGGCCATCTGGGGACTGTCTCTGACCCTGGTTCCCCTCACTGGGCCTGATCCTCACGCCCATCCACAGCCTGACAGTCTGGCCTGGCCCCAGCACATCCCCATCCCCAGGAAGATGCCTGCTATCCCTTGGTAGAAGCTGCCCCAGATGCCTTCTCAGCCTGCCCTGCACCCTCACTGGAGGTGGTGGGACTGGCCCTGGCTGGTGAGGCCCCCATCCTGCTGGCTGCAATAGGTGGTCCTGTGGTTTCCAGTGCCTCAGTGCTGTGCCCTGGCAATGTCATAAGAACTTAATAAACAGATAATAGGAACCTGATATTTCTTAAGAGACCAAGCAAAAGCTATGGATCTGGCTGTCTTCCTACTTTCTAATAATGAATGAACATAAAAGTTATACTGTTGATACAAACAAATGTCCTGGATAGAAAATAAAAGACAATCCAAGCAACAAACATTTACAGTCTGTTGGCTCATAGGATAGCAATAAATGACTTGACATCCAACAACTCCTAGAATATCCCAGTAGTCAATACTATGTCCCATATTGTTAAATGAAGATGAAAACACCATTCACAAATGTTGAATAATACTAAAACTAAAGGGAGTTACTGTCATGCTGAACCATAAAGCTTCAATCTGAAGGGACATTGACAAACTGGAGGACTGGGACAACAGAAGCACATTCATGTTCAACACAAAGAACTGCAAAATTCTGCACCTTAGATAGCATGACTATCTGTGTGAGTACAGGTTGGGAGCAAAATGAAAAACAGCTTTGCTGAAAAGGACCACAGTGTTACTGCAGACACCAAGCTAAATGTAAGCCCAAAGCATACTTTTATTGCAGATACAGCAAGTGTATAGTGAGCTACATTAAAAGGAGAAAAACAAATAGGTTGAGGGAAATTATTACCCCTCGCATCTTGGCACTGGGGAGGCTACATTTGAAGTACTGTGTCCAGTTTTATTTTACCTGTCCCCACCTCAAAAATACCTCAAAAAGAATGTTGAGAAATTGGACAGAGTCCAGTGGACAGCTACCAAGATGGTCAGTGACCTAGAGCATGACCTGTGAAGCAATGCTGAGGGAACTGGGCTTGTTTAGTCAGATAAAGAGGAGGCTGGTGATATGTCATTACAATTATTTGAAGGGCAGTTACAAAGATAACAGAGAAAAATTCTTAGTAGTGGCAGATGAGGTAGCAGTGGCTAAGAGCTCAGAGTTGTTGTTTTGGAGGCTGAGATTAGACATCAGGAAAAAACTTTTCATCTGACAAAAAGTTCATTGTAAAAGGTTGCTCAGAGGGGCTGCAGAGAAAACATGTCTATGGGGTTTTTCATGCTTCAGAAAGACAAAGGCATGGCTGATCTTTTAGTCTTGATGACAATCCTGCTTTGAGAAGGATTCTGGAAAAGGCATTCTTAGAAACCTCTTCAAGTAAACATTTCTATCATTCTGACTTGTATAGATGACAAACTCTGAGGACAGAATAGCTCTTTTATTTCAAGTTATTAGATTTTAAAGTTTATTTCATTGTTTTATTTTTAACAATTACTATCTCAGAAAAGGGAAAATATTAAGGAACTATTTATTTTTATTTTTCATTTACAAATAAGATTGTTCTCTTTTTTACTTAGCAATAGGTAAGACTGAGGTGAAAAGTTTGGGAGGGGGGGTGTTCAGTCCACTCTAGCCCCACAGTTATTTTTAAGCTTCATCTTCAAATGATATAATTCATCCAAACCAGAATGAATTGGACACAAAACTGAAATAAAATATTTACAGGTGAAAACAGCCTGATCATTCCTTTATAAAAAATATGGAAATGATTACTTGAAATTTCAAACAACCCACAACAAAGGAAGGACATTTGGTTTCTGAGATTTCCAGAGGGAATGTGAAGTCCTGACACTATCTTTTTCATGGAAAACTTCATCTGTAGTTCAGTCACACAACTTGAAAGACTATCTAATCTGGATCAGAAATGCCATAGGATTCCCACATTGAGGCCATTTGTGAGTAACAGTGTAGGAGGGACCATGATTCTGACCTTGTTGTACACCTTGGACAAGGATAGAATACTACAGGCAGTAGGGAAAAATGAAGAGGTTATGTTTGAGGGCATGAAGATATTATTCTTTCTTGATGTAGGTCCAGCCTCAGTTAAAAGAAGAGAACTGGATGAGAATTAAAAGACTTCCTTGAAAGAAGAGGTTATAGTCACAGTGCTCTGTCTTGCAAACTGAGAGTAACTTTTAATAACCACACACTGGCTGAGTAAAATGGCAGCAAATAAGCTTTCATACAAAGTCAGAAAAGAAAGCACCTAGGAAGACCTTGAAAGTAAAGACTGTGAAGAATGAATACATTGCTGTTTGGGCCTGCTTGCATCTCTGTTTTTACATAGTCTTCAAACTTCACGTGGTGTGTTGCAACCTTTATTCAGAATGTCCTGCTAAGTCTAAAACCACTGCAGTCTTAAGCAAGAAGGTAAAGGTCATATGTTAAATACATAATATCTACTTTCATAGATATCATTCTTTAAAGATAATATTAGTACTGGATCCTAGAGTGCCTTCTTGCTCTGATATGTACATTAATAGGATATAAGGATGGAGACAAATTGTTTTGTTACTTTGTCTTCTTTTTTAACCAAATAACTGAATAGATATCTACTACATTTATCAATACTTTTTCTTCTGCTATCAAAAGCCAAGCTGACGAAAATCCTCTCCATACAGTGACCTTGATTTTTTTTTCTCTCCCAATGTCAAGCAAACATTGGTTTTAGGCTAACTTCAAATGTTCACAAGACTCCTTTTAATGCCCTTAAGAGCAGCTCTTAAGTGTATCATGTTAATGAGTATTTAATCTTCTGTCTTTGTTGTTTCTCTCCAAATTATTCATGTTTCTATTTTTCTAGTAGATACAACAACATTTGTAATGGTTAGTAAACAGTATCCATACAAGCATTTTAGACATTTCTTTTCCTTATACAATTGCATATGTATTCCAAAACATATAGGTCTCTTTTCTGCTGCAAAGACATAATAAACTCACATCTATTTTGCTACCAACTGTTACATCTACATCTTCTAGAATTGTGGTTTTTTTCAAGGTTTTATTCTTCCAAATTAATATCTAAGCTCTGTATTTTTTTTTCAAATGGAAACCCATTTTTATATTTATATATATATTTAATTGAAGTTGTGTTTTAATCTCTTCAGATTAAGTTTTCATGTATTAACTTACCTTCAGTAGACCTTGTAACTTTCAATCTACTTGACATTTTGAAATTTAACAAAAAGCTTTCTTATTGTCTCCCAAAGGTTTTTCAGTTCACACACTTTTTAACATCAAAGATTAATTAAATGTGAGGTTTAGATATGAAATATGTCAAGCTATTTAAATACAAGTGTTCTATAATTACAGAGAATCATATTTTGTCCTGAGGACAGGGGAAAAAAGAAAATAATGAAAATATGTTTTGTATGTTTTCTAACAATCAAAATCCTTCTCTCAGTAAGCAATAAACAGCTACATGGCAACAGACAAGCAATCAAATTATAAAGTACTTTATCCTTTTTTACAAGCAGTGTTTTTTTAACCATAATGGAAAGGAAAATTTTTAAAAGCCTGCATTAAATATTTTAGCTGCATACATTGACAGGAGTGTTCACAGTTGACTATTCTTTCTTATTTAGCCAAAAAATATGAGGAATCATTTTCTCCTACAAATACTTTTTTGGAGAAAATACTAAGCAGAGGTGATTATTTATTGTTACTGAATGTGAAAATTCTTTTTAATAATTCAATATTATAAATAGTATTAAAAGTGTAATGAAAAGCGTAGACACATAAGAATAATCGTACATATACTAACAATAAGACAGAGTAACAATCTGTATGAACCTGTAAACAATGTTTTCTTGTATTGCCTTTGACTTTTAATTAGAATACATGTGATAGAAGAAACTTTACAGAAAACAATAACACAGTGATTTTCACTAATAAATTAGAAGCTAGGGAAAATCCATTGAGAAATTACGACATGACAGAATACCTCAAACTTGGATATGATGCTGAATATTTCAAGAGAGTGTTCACATTATTGTTATCCATTGGACAATTACTTTGTTCCCTGGCTGATGGTTCAACCATATGGCCATTTCAGCTGCTTGTAATCAAGTAAATATGTTTTTTATACTAAGAATTCATCAAGTAGACCTGATTTGAGATTTAAACAATTTTTCTTTGAATAGGAGACTCTTCTTTTTTATTTCCTTTCATTATGCAGAATGTTAGAGTAGATCATAGATCCTCAGAAAAGACAGTACTATCCTATCAAATCACCCAGTGTTTAAGATCAGCTCCTGAAAATACATTGGGAAATGTCTTTCTTAAAAGCTGTTACATATTAAAAAAATAGTTAAACTGAAAAGACTGAAGTAATTACTTGAAATTCATTTCTTCAATCCAATATCATATTCATTCCAGTCATTAAGTCAATTTTTATAAGGGAGAGAGATTATTAGAAAGGTAAAACTCTAATTTCATTAAACAAACATTAAATTAATTTCAAACCCAAGTGACAGTTTTTTCTTGTTCTCCTCTATGGCCTCTTTCATTAATTTCTAATCAAACACATTCTATCAAGGTGCATTATAATAACTCATACTTTAATAAAAAAGTCTCAGTTTAAACAATTTTGTGTCTAAATTTGCTCAGTAATGAACCTGCTTACTGATAACAGACTAAATTCAAAGCTCATTGTGCTTAGTGGAAAAAATAAAGTCTGTGGCAGAACCTAGACTGAATTCCATTTGCTTTGATCTTCAAGCTGTACATGTTGATGAAACAGCAAAAAATGTATTTTGAAAATTAATTTTATAAATATATTTTAACTAATTTAAGGAAAATTAAATAATTACAGGTGATCTTTTTTTTTTTTTTTTCCTCACGTACTACTGTAATGTACCAGCATGTACTAATCCCTTATTAACCATGATCAATTTTGAAATACAAGGTGTTTGAAAGCAGTACTTCATAGAAGATATTTTCCTTTGAGGAAGATTATTTTTCTAAGAATTGAAATATATTGCATGTTTGTTAGTCTTGCAAGAGATGACATGCTGGCCAAATTTTAACTGCTTCAAAACAAGTATACTTAAAAAAAAAAAAAAAAAGATAGTCAACAATTACTTACGGCCTGTATAGAAAGCAATAGTATATGTTGGCTTGTGTTAGCCTTTATATTAATGGCATGGAAGCGTTAAAAAATTCCCATAATAAAATACTGCAGAATTCAGCTTCTTTAAAGGATTATCAGATGACTTGCACTGTGCTTTCTACACTTTCTGGAGATGGTATGACATCAGGGATTCAAAAAGCTGATCAGCTACTTGTTCTGCTGCCCTGCAAATGGAGAGCACCTCTAAGAAAAGTTCTCCCTCCACAGCTCACCCTACAGTTGCTTCAGAGATATGTTACTATTTGATTTCTATCTCTATTTTGATGTGGTTAGAAGGAAAAAAAGTGAAATTACAGACATAATTAAAATGTTTAAATTAAATTAAATTAAATTAAAATTAAATCACTAGAATATGAATGCTTTACTAGTATACATGTTGAGAAGTATGGAATATAGAAATTGTAATGTGAAAAATGGAATATAAAATTCTAATATTAGAAGCTCTTAGCTGAGTAAAGAATGTGGCAATACATTGATAACATTTTATTTTAAAATATATCAGTGACTAAATTGGATTATATTGGAGAATTTTTATTGTATACCTTGAGGAAAATTAAACACACA
>VZTL01079087.1:0-12946 GCA_013400535.1 Scopus umbretta
AAGCTGAAACCAGGACAGCCTTAACAATCTATATATAGATGCATTCATATAAAATTTATATAAAATGTCTTTTGCAGATGACTTGGTACAGTTGAGCAGACCATGGGAAGGAATGCAAAAAAATGTTGAAATTTTGGAGGTCATTTGTGAAGTAACTGTCCTCAAGATGCAAGGGGAGAAGTGCCATGTCTTTTACATCCAGCCTACAAAAGACTCATATATGATCAACAACTGTCCTTCATGGACAATTAATAGCACCCCGACAAATATGATTGAACCTGGTAGCTCTGAAAAGTACCTGGGCCTACATATTGACCCATGGAGTGGAATATCGAAACCAGAACTACTGGAGAAAGTGAAAGGATTGTTGCAATGAATTAGGAAGGCTTCACTGAAGCCCTTTCAGTGTGTTGACATCTTGATATACTATTCCATAATTTATTTACTTAGCAGACCAAGCCGATGTGAAAACTACATACCTAGAAACCCTTGATTTGACATTTTGAGTGGCTGTCGAGGAATGGTTACGTCTTCCTGCAAGTACCTGTGATGCCTTCCTGTATTACAGCACTTGGGATGGAGCTTTAAGTATTGCCAGACCCTTGGGACTAATTCCCAGTGTACAGGCTCAAGGGCTACACAGAATTGCACAGTCTTTAGATGAGACGTAAGAGCAGTTGTTTGTCCAGATGGTATTGAGAAAGAATTTGAAAGATTGTGGATTGCAGCTGGAAGAAATAAGGATAAAACCCCATCTATTTGGGACCCAAGAGTGGTTAGGGTGCTATCAGAGGAATTAGGCAGTGAGGAACTAGTCTCAGAACAGGAGATACCCACTCCAAAAGTCATCTTTCTGAGACCCTGTAACTGGTGAAAACGGGAATTTGTGAATCAGACCAAGTTGGTGTCCCAGGGATGTGGAATTTCCAACTTTGAGAAGGATAAAATCAGTAACAACTGGATTGAATAGTACAGAAGCATTCCTCACAGAAAGGTCATCATGGCATTACAGCTAAGAGCTAATGTCTACCCAACAAAAGAATTTTTAGCAAGGGGCAGACAAGAGATGCAAATTAAATCTTGTCAGCATTGTCAGGCAGAGAATGAGACCTGCTTGCATATTATAGCATACTGCCCAGCAGTACGAGATGGTAGGATTTGCGAGACATAATAAACTATGTGAATCGTTGGTGGGAGAAGCCAAGAAGAAAGAGCGGGTAGTATTTCAAGAGCTGCTGCTGAAAGACGAGCAAAATGAATTATATAAGCCAGACCTGACATTCATTAAAGATGATCAGGCCTTAGTAGTAGACATCACAGTCAGGTATGAGAGTAAGTCAACATCTTTAGCGGATACAGTGGCAGAAAAAGTAAAGAAATATTAACAACTTAAAGATCAAGTTCAGGAATTGATGAATGCCACTAGTATTAAATTTATAGGATTTCCTCTAGGAGTACAGGGAAAATGGTATCAAGGCAATTATGAGTTGTGGGCAGAATTAGGACCCTCGAGTTCCTGAGAAGAAAAGATCACTCATCATTTATTTACTTAAGTAGGTATTGTACATATATATGTTAGTCAAGTACAGACTATTTTAAGATCTTAATGAACTAATGAATTGTAATTGTATGAATTAATGAACAGTAGATAAATGGATTCTTTCTGTCTATCTATTTAAAGCAGGAACTGGACCTCTCAGAGGGCCAAGGGCTATAGGCAAAAGGACAAGTGTGACAAAAGCTTTTTTAAATGGTATTGGTAGTATGTAGGGATGATAAGGGGCTCAGAGTCATGACACATCATTTATGCTGCTAAAAGACATTAATCTTCGGTCTTTACCTAGATGGATGAGTCACCTTACTTAACCTGGAAAAGGAGCATGTATGATTTTATATATGTTTGATAAATAGATGCATTTATAAAAAATCCCCCATAGATGAACCTCATGCACCTCTTGGGGACAAGAAAGAAAAAACAAGGATGTTTTTCATGCTACAGTGTCTTCAGTTAGCTCCCATTTAGTAGCAGTTTCTACTTAACTTCCTCTCCTTCTTCCAAAGCAAAACTAAGTCCTTATTGTAACCATGTGTCAGTAGTTTACAAGAGGCTAGTTGTGCGTACTGCTACTTTTTGTCTAACAATTGCATGTAGAACTAGATTCAGCTTGGTTTTTTTTTTCATCTGCTTTGTTATCCACTAGATCCTGTGTTATCTATCTGCTTTCTGTCTCTATGCAGATAGATATTCATTTTATATATGTGCCCACACCTGCTGTATGACTTCTTTTAGCTGGCAAACCCTTTCAGATGAGGAATGACCTTTTAGTATATATATACACATTATATAGTACAATAGGATTCCATTGTCTTTGCATAAGCAAAAATTAAAGGTTAAAAAAGTATACTAAGTCAACCCCACACTCATTAGAAAGTGTACCTGGTAAAACAGTATTTTCCGAGCTATGGGTGTGTGGGGATTTCTTCTTTCATTTCATTAATGCAATGGTACAGAAAGGAAATTTTCAGATGGCAGATGTAATGTGAACTTTGAATAGTCAATGTTGACTTTGCTCAACTAAAATTTAAGGATACAAAGGTGGTGCTTTAGCTGAGGTTCAGAAAATGGCATTAATATAAGAGAAAAAAAGGTGGTTGTGAGTCAGACCAAAGATTCATGTAGCCTACTAACCTGTCCCCATCAGAGCCTATAAAGCAAATGTCTAATAATAAAGACAGGTCTCATAATGGTTTTCATTTGAGCTATTCTCAATTTTGGATTGGTTTTGGCTCACAAGACCTTTTGAAACAAATGTGGTTTCAGAGTGTTTTACTTCCAAGTAATTTTACAGTTTACCCTGGAGGTTCTGTAAACTTTTAGCATTTGCAACAGCTTGTGGCACTCTTGCATTGTCTGAGCAACTGCCTTCTTTGTTATGAATCTGGCTTATACTGGTTTCATATTATGCCCACAGTTCTTGTATTGGAAGAGACAGTGTGCAATTTCTCCATATCTACCGTCTCTGTGTCAGTTTGATTTTATAGTCCTCTGTTATCTCTATCTCTCTTTCAAGAGACAAGAGCCTTTTGAAGCTGCCAAACCAATCCATTGTTTTTCATACGGGAGGAGTTCAATGCCACTGAATATTCTCACCAACGTGTTCTGGACCTTTTCCTGTCTTATTAAATGTTACTCTGAAGGACTTAAATAGCAGCATAAAGATATTCTCATTTCATTCTCTATGCCTTTCATAATAATTTCTGGTGTTTCATTTGGGTTTTTGACTGCTAGTTTTACAGAGCTCTGGTTTTACAGAGCTGCTGGTTTTACAGAGCTCTCTTAATCCCACAGTCCCCACCTAATCAACTCAGGGCCTGTCATTTCATTTGTACATCACTTACATATGCACATTTCCCTTGCGCTTCACTTTACATTTACCTGTGCATAGGCATTTCTGCTGCTGCTCCCTCTGTTCCACATGAGTGAAACCTGTTTACTTGTCATGGATAGAATAGCGTAGCGAAATTGTGAACCTGGATAGGTTGCTTATTTTTTTCCCCTCCTGACAGGCGGTTAGTTTCTCCAGGATTTGAAAAAGCTGATTTGTCTGCTAAGAAGCCAGTACACACACTACAAGAGTGTTTGTATAAGGAACTGATGCTGACACTTGAGGTTTGCTAGTTCCAAAAACACAAGCTTCAGACACCTGGTCTAATGTTTCTTCCATCAATCCTTTCTTGTCCTTGGCAAATCCACAGAGCAATATCATGTACCATATAAAGCTACTACCTGGCTCTGGTTGTCATAATGCTCTAGATAAGCAGTGTACACTTGGCTTCCTGCTGCACTTGATTAATTGTCTTTTAATTATAGGGGGTTTTTTATATTACTTTGGTGTTTATGTTTATATGTAGTATTAATGTCTTCGGTAAAATTTAATCAACTTCCTTCATGATAAATTATTTTAGTCATCTTTTTCCCTCTTTTTTATTCTCTTCTTTTCTCTTGGAATAGTTTACCACTAATATTGTCCAAGGAATTCTGGCCCATTTCGCTAAGAGTTTTATCACTGTCATGCTAGCAAATTTTTTACAAATTGGTCTTAAGAGTAGAAATTATTTAGACTTTCCTAATAGCTCACCACCAGTGGCTTTTGAACTGATATTTACAGCTTTCCCTGAAGGCACAGAAAGCTCTTAGTGGTGTTTACCATACTATTACATTTCTCAACTGCCACAATAATGTGTGTGTTGTACAGTCTCTTCAGGGAGGGGGAAAGAATGATTTATCAAGGTCAGGTCTTATAGTCATTGATTGATTTTTACTTTGGGTATTATAAAAGTTGCATCTGTTTGAGAAAAAAGCTGCATAGATATCTGATTCAAAAGTCTCTGATTCAAAAAGACATTTATTATGGCAACTGGCCTTTTCTCATATAAACTGACCACAAACTATTTATTATATCTATTAAACTTTAAAAAGTGTATACCACTACTCTAAATATTATATGCAGTTATTAATTTGTTTTCTCCTGTTGTACTCTGGAAATTACTTTAAAAGTTATTTCTTCAGACCTCTGAGTCTTCAGATTTCATTTCTTCTTTTCTTCATTTCTTTGCACAGCTGTGGAGAGTATCAGAATCCTCTTTCATCCAGCAATGCAGACACAGACTGTTTTCAAATAAGGAAAATGATTTTATTTGCACTATATTCTTTCTGTTATATTGTAAAGTCTCATCGAACTTATTTCTTCCTGGTTTCCTTGTACAAATTTATAGAATTACAGAAGAGCTGAGACTGGAAAGGACCTCAAGAGGTCTCTAGTCCAACCTCCCATACAAATCAGGGTCAGCTACGAGGTCAGACCAGGTTGCTCAGGGCTTTATCCAGTTCAGTGTTAAAAACCTCCAAGGATGGAGACTACACAGCCTCTCTGGGAAGCCTACTCCACTGCTGGAGTGTCCTCAGGTGAAGTTCTTTTTCTCTTATGTCCACACCTTACCAGCCATGACTCTTGTCCTTCTGGCAGGCACTGCTGTGAAGAGCCCACCTCCATCTTCTCAGTAACCACCATGCAGGTATGGGAAGGCTACTGTTAGGTCACCCTGAAGCTGCCTCTTCTCCGGGCTGAACAAGCACCAATCCCTCAGTCTCTCTTCACAGGACAAATGCTGCAGCCTTTGATCACCTGAAGAGTTCTCTGCTGAACTTCCTTCAGTTAACTGACATCCTTCCTCTGCTAGGGGGTTCAAAAACTGAAAGTAGTTACTAGATGTGCTCTCATGAGTGCTGAGTAAAGGGGCATAATTTCTCCCTTCAACATCCTGGATGTGACCCTGTGAATACCACCCAGGGCACACTGCTGGCTCGTGCTCAGCGTTTACATTTTCTCAGTCTCACTGCTAACTTCCCCTGATCTTCACTACTTTTCCAAGATGATAACAGCATCTCTGTGAAATTGTCAAGCTCTCTCAGCACCCTTGGATGCAGTCTGTCAGGTTCCAAGGACTTCTGTGGATTGAGTTCCCACACATGGTCCTCATCCACAGTTCCTCTCCTCCCTGAACAATTTCACTATGCACAGAGGCCTGGGAGACATTGTTGGTGAAGATGCAAGGAAGACATCAGGTAGTTCAGTCTTATTTGTGTCTGCTCTCACCCCAGCCAACTGCCCCATAGAATAATACAACTATGCTTTCATTTGCCAGACTTTTGCTATTAATATAGCACTAGAAATTATTTTTGTGCTTGATATCCCTTGCAAGTATCAAGTCTAAGGGAGCCTTGGCTTTCCTCACACCATCCTTGCTTGTCTGGGCAACATTGCTACAGTGGTCCCTTGCAGTTTGTTCCTGCTTCCCCCTCCTGTGTACTGCATTTTGGCATTGAAACACAGTCATGAGTTCCCTGTTAAACTGATCTGCTCATCAGTTTCTTTTCCTGGTTATTGGGAGGGACCATTCCTGAGCTAAGAGATATCTTTTAAAGACCTGTGTATTGGGTTTGTGTGGCGAGGTTTTGGGAGCGGGGGGGGATACAAGGGTGGCTTCTGTGAGAAGGTGTTAAAAGCTTACCCAATGTCTGACAGAACCAATGACAGCCAGCTCCAAGATGGACACACTGCTGACTAAGGCTGAGCCAATCAGTGACAGTAGTAGCACCCCTGTGATAATACATTTTAAAAGGGGGAAAAAAAACCCAACGATGCATAAACTGAAGCTGGAATGAGAATATGTGATAGGAACAACTCTGCAGATAGCAAGGTCAGGGAAGAAAGAAGAGGAGGAGGAGATAGTCCAGTTGTCAGAGCAAAGATTCTCCTGCAGCCCCTGGTGAAGACCATGGTGAGGCAGGCTGTCCCCCTGCAGCCCATGGAGGTTAATGGCAGAGCAGATATCCACCTGCAGCCAATGGAGGATCACATAGAGTTGCAGCTGGATGCCCAAAGGAGTCTGTGACTCCGTAGGAAGCCTGTGCTAGAGCAGGCTCCTGGCAGGACCTGTGGCGAGAGGATCCCATGCTGGAACAGGTTTGCTGGCAGGACTTGTGGGGAACCCATGCTGGAGCAGTCCGCTCCTGAAGAACTGCACCCCATGGAAGGGACTCATGCGGGAGCAATTTGTGAAGAATTGTAACCCTCATTGACCTACTTTGGAGAAGTTCATGGAGGACTTGTGGGAGTGATGCCACGCTGGAGCAGAGGAAGTGTGTGAGGAGTCCTCTCCCTGAGGAGGAAGAAGTAGCAGAGAAAACGTGTGATGAACTGACCGCAATCCCCATCCCCCTACACTGCTTGAGGGGAGGAGGTAGAGAAATCAGGAATGAAACTGAGCCCGGGAAGATGGGAGGTGTGGGGGGAATGTGTTTTAAGATTTGCTTTTATTTCTCATTACCCTACTGTGTTTTGACTGGTAATAAATTAATCTTATTTTCCACAAGTTGAGTCTGTTTTCCCTGTGACAGTGATTGCTGAGTGAGGTCTCCCTGCCCTTCCCTTGACCCACAAGCTTTTACTTATATTTTCTGTCCCCAGTCCATTTGAGAAGTGGAGTGATAGAACAGATTTAGTGGGTACTTAGCATCCAGCTGGGGTTAACCCATCACAAACCTGCCAGCTTTTACAAGCTCCTTTGCCCTCCACAGCTGCCTCTCATTGGGTCACTCCTACCAGTTTCTTGAATAAGTTACATTCTGCTCTCCTAAAGCCCAGGGTCTTTAGTCTACTCCTTGCCTTCTTCCCTCTCTGGGGGATCTTGAACTCTTCTGTTTCATGGTCACTACAGCCGAAGCTGCTGTTGATTATCATCTCCCCAGTCAGTTCCTCCTTATTAGTGAATAGCAGATCCACCTGTGCATCACCTGCAATTGCCTCATCCATTATTTATATCAAAGATTTATCCCTGATACCTCCCCAGAACTCTGCTCAATTGCTTGTCTGTAGCTGTGTTGCTCTTCCAGAAGAGTGCAGGAAGCTGAAAGTCTTTCCTATGAATGGGGGTCTATGATCCAGAGATCTTCTGAAGCTGTTTAAAGAATGTTTATGTTTTCTCATTTTAATGGCTGACCTGTAACAGTCTCCTACTATAATAGCACCCTTATGACATCTCCTTTGGTCCTGACCTAATCCTTCTTTGAGCCGGATCCTTATGGGAAGGGTGGGGAGAGTCTTCAAAATACCCATTATGAGAAGATAGGCCATTTGTATAATCTGAGAATCAATCTTTAATGACTAACCATATGTGCTAACAGTTTGTAAATTTTGTGAATACTTTACAATATATGTTACTAGTAATCCTAAAACTTCCAATAGTATGCTTGTATCTGTTTACTAAGTAAATATCTGATATCCATACAGCCTGTGCCTAACTTGATTTTGGGGGCAACTCTGGAAAAGCTGGTCTAAGCATCTGCCTAAAATTGTATGGAAGCACTTTATTCTGTGGAGGCTTTCTTATCTCCCTGTCATATACTTTCCTTCTCAACAACCCTCCTCTTTGCATTTCTCTTCCATGATTCCTCTTAAAAATCCATAGAAAGAGACACAGGGTAGCATTTGAAATGATTATTGAAGGAAGTAAGAAGACACCTTCCATGTTCTCCTTCTATGTCAATTTTAAAAGATGTTAAGGAACTATTGGTTTTGGTAGTTGGGTAACACAGTGACTCATGAACACAGAGTAACATGACTGAATTTATACAATTAATAATACTAGAATGTCATCAATAGCCTGAAGTTATTTGAAAATAATCTGAAGCAGCACTGAGTGAAATATTTTCATGTTGTTGCTTATGCAAGATTTCACTCATTTTGGTTCTCAACGTTGTCAAATCATCTAATTCACATAACACAGCACTCATCATGCCTTGCTATTTCTATTTGAATTGACAGCATTTTGTTATACTTCAAATTTTAGTTCATCTTTTCTTGGTAATCTTCCCAAAATTCAAGAAGTCACTTATTTACACAGTGGGTTTTCACATGACTTCTTGGTCTTCTCTTCCATCCATGGAGTGAGAGTAGAAGTAACAGTAGTGGTAGTCTTCCTTTATAGATCAGAAAAAGCTAATTTATTTACAGTTCTTGGGTTTGTTTATAGCAGTGAATTAGCATTTTGTTCCATGCAGTGCAATTTAAATCCACTTTTCTGTAATTCTCATTTTATAGTTGCAAATAATTGCTATGTGAAAAATGAACACATAGTAGAAAATTGCTAAATGAGTAATCTCATTTTAAACACATTTATTCTATTAGCTACCATTTATTTGAGAAGACTACACAGTTACGGTGTATACCCTGGGGCGCTAAAAATCTTTTGGCATAGAATTTTTGCACAATCCATTTATTTAGTGGCACCATTAATTTTAGCAGATCCTGGTGTTTCAGAAGTATGTAAGCTTCCCATGTTATGGGAAGAACTTGATTGACTAACTGTCTCATAACTTAGTCATTCCGTAGCTGAGAAGATGAGAGATGTTAACCTCTGTTAACTGTAAGTTTCAAGAACAAGGGACAATAGTGGTCTGAAATTAAGCTGTTCTTAATTGTCTTTACAGATGTGCGATACCAACAAAGACATGGATGGATGTAATGAACTATTTCCCTGTTGTTTGTTGTAGTGAAACTTTAGTCTCAAAATACATTACATGAACTTGGGTTGTATGGTTGCATGTGTCATTCATCAAGAGGATTTTATGAGAAAAGGTGGGCCTGTATGAACATTATCGTCTTACTTCTTGAAGGCAAGAGGGATAGATGAGGTTACAGTTCACCACCAAAGTTCTCTTTTATGTCTGACAGTCTTTTTAACTTCTTTCTTCAGCTGCACTGGTAGAAAGGAGTGTTGTACTGTTAGTTTTGTGTGCTGCCCCCCTTCACTAGTGCTTTCCTACACTTTCATAGTCCTTTCAGGGTCTTGACAAACAGCATTGCAGGTACCTTCTACTACTGGAGTATCTGAGCCCAAGGGACTAATTTCAAACATTTTCCCCCTGTTCACAGCTGTAATACAAGTTGCAGTTATATCAGCATCACCATCTCAGTAGCATTATTTATGCTTTTCCAGATGATGTTATCTTGAGATCTATATTAAAATGGATTAAATTCAGAAATTAATCTTAAATAAGGAAAAGGATTGTTCCTATCTAAACATGGCCTGGTATGCTGAAGCACAGTAATGGTCCGTACAGGCAGTATAGCTTGGATTGATGTACCACTCTAACAACAACAACAAAGTAAAACTTGACCAAGTACAGATAAGAGTTTTGCAGGGGTAAAGTCCTGTTGGGTATTGATGAAATTCACTGCAAGAGGAGGCAATAAATTTCTGAAGAAAAACCTGTAACTAGAGTTGTTATGTTTCATTTTAGTTTACAGACATTATAAGGAATCTTAACTCAATGATGCCAAAGTTTAATATCTCCATGAAATATTAAGCCTGTGATTTTATCTCTGCCAAGTCTTCTACTGTTTCTTGTAAAGTTCACACTTTTTGTGAAGAAAGAAATAAATGTGTTGTTTTTAATGAACCTGAAAGTTCATATTGTTGCAAAATTCCTTTTCATAAGAAGAAATTATTTTTCTTAAAGACCAACTTCTTGTATATGTATTTCTTTTTTGAGAGCCTAGCTGTGGCTTCACATTTGTGGCTGCTTTGCAAATTAGCCATACTAATAAAGCGATAACATTGATAACAAACCAGAAAATTTTAAATTAAACAAGTATACCCAAATACATGTACTAAGCAGAACAACAGCTGTTCCAGTTTCTTCCTAACATCCTCTGGTAAATTTTACTTTTGCTTTACCAAAGCAGGGTTGGAGCTAAAAGAATTTTCACTATTTCTCTTAATTTTGCTTGAACTAATGACCACGTAGGAAATAAACAGAAGCCTAGAAGATGTGAATAATTTCTTTATTTTAGAAAAACCTAAAAGTCTGTGTTTGTTTTTTTTTGTTTGTTTTGTTTGTTTTAATACAAAAGTATAATCTCTTCAGGCAGTAGCTATTTTTCAGTTATGTTTATTTTGGGGCATTTGATAGAATGTTTAACAATCATCGGTAGCATTATGTTCAGACACAGTTGTGGTAGGTTGCTAATTAAAATTGCCTGATCCTTTCTAGGTCACTTGCAGCATAGTAGACACTAAAGAATTGATCTGTCCTTGACCCTCACTATTTGCACATGTGTGCTCACTCTGTCTCATGCGGATGATGGAAAGGGGGAATTTCACCTGTGGGCCTCAAGAAAAAGAAGTCTAGTTTGTGGGGTTTTATTGTTTGTTTTGTTTTGTTTCGTTTTGTTTTGTTTTGTTTTGTTTTGTTTTGTTTTTCTTTCTCCCCCTTCTTCCTGCTGCTGCAGAAAGAGGAGTATCTCTAGGCTTTAGTACTCTACATACAAAATATGTTATTTCTGGAGTGGAAGAGGATCAGAAAAAGATTTCAGGTTAGAAAAATTTACCAGGATTCTGAATATTTTTAGCATTGCATCTTGGAAAGGTAGGTGCAATAAAAGCTAGAATAACATAAGTTTATTTCAGAGGAGGGTTTCCTGTGGTTTGGGTTTTTTTTCCCTTCTGTTATTCAGATATGGTGTTGAAAAAAAACACATATTTGGAAATGGCCTACAGATTGGTTGTTAATTTTTGGCTGTATTTGAGCAACTTTAGAGTTAACATCTTCTTTTCCATAGAATAATAATATCTTCTGAATAATAATATCTTCTCTCGTTCCTTTTTCCTTTAGTAAAATGCTCTTAGGCTTATTCTGAATACTAGGATAATCAGTTCAGTCTCTGTTTTTACTTTTGATATTATGTTTTATAATATATTTAGTAAACCAGTAAGTATCAAGAAGAAATTTATGTGAGACGTAATTCTATACCGTATTTTCTCATAGTGAATGAGAATTATACAAACTTTTCAGAATTTGGTTCTTAACTTAAATTCTTCACTTCAATTAAGACTCGTGATAATTCCCTATGCTTTTAAAGTGTTTTATTTATTGATATACCTTGGGTACATATTAGCTTTTCATATATAGTATTGCAGTTTCTCCTACTTCAATATAGACACTATAAGCAATTTTAGAAACTTTGAAAAGTTTTATCTTTTTACACAAGCTTTTTTTCTTTGAAATTACTGTTCTTCAGGTTTTTATGGTCAGGTTTTTTGGGTTTGATTTGGGGTTTTTTTTGTTGTTTGTTTGGTGTTTGTTTGGGTGGTTTTTTTTACATTTTCCTATAGCTCTGCTTTTCAGTGGATCTCAGCAAGTGTCTTTTTGGAATTTAGAAACATACCATTGCCACAGATATATTCAGTCAGGCTCATAACCCATGATAATTTATAAATGTCTTGACTGTGATCATGAAAGCATAAAATGATGTGTTCTATTTTCTTATTTGTTTGTTTTTTGCTATATAAAGAGCACATATTTATCTTTTATCCTGTTTTTTGTTTAGTACATTACTTCTAAGATTAAAATAAACCAACAAGAAACCCCTCCCAACAACTTTTCAGAGTCTTAGTTCTAGTTGTTCAGAGGCTTCTTTATGGAATCAGTGAGGTTACATATTCTGACTTTGTAAACGTTAAACTTCATCTTGAGTTTTACTTTTAATTTTACTTAAAAGAAAGGGTAATGTGATTGAATTCTGTTGTATTTCTTTATATTTTCATGTTTATTAAATCTGGATGGCTTATGCTTTTTAAGAATAACATTAATCTTGTGATGCAATAGAGTACCTGAATAAAAATACTCTTATATGAAAAAATAAGGGGAGTGCTTACAATCATAAACCAACACTAACGTATCATTGAGTTTCTATAGCAAAGCTCTTCATGACTGGATCCCCAGCTCTGTATCAGACTGAGCTATGCAGGAAGGCTATTCTCACTCCATTCTGAGTATGCTTGGTTCTTTTGTTATGTTGCTGTAGGCCAGTATCATTTGCAGGGCAGCATAAGGAACAGCATGAGCTCAATGAAACAAGCTTTTATTTCCTGGATAATCTCTGGATTATCCTGGTTTCATTAGGAGGCTGGGAAAGTGCTCTGTTGGAGCGGATTGAATGTCTGAACTTCAAAAAGTATTCATGTTCCTTTTCCTTTGGACACCAGCAAGGAACGATGGTCCAAGTAGAGAAAAGTATAATCTCTAAACCCACCTTTGTTGAACTGGCATATGGGAATGTGGGAGACTGATTTGAGATAGCCTGAGCAGCTTCTCTAGGAACATGGAAGGCAGGGTTGGATATGTACAGTATTAATACACCTACATTGTTGAAATAGCAGATAAATGAGTTTTACCCTCTCTGATAAGTGGGGATATCCCACCTATCTTTGAAGTTTACTCAAAGCATATGTTAACCAGAGGCACAAAGTAAGGTGCAAACCTGTTAAAGTTCACGTTCTTGTATATGTACATATAAAGAAAAAAATATTTTAGAATATA
>VZTL01079094.1:0-13641 GCA_013400535.1 Scopus umbretta
ACTGGGTATAAGGAAGAAATTTTCTGTCATGAGAGTGGTGAAACACTGGCACAGGTTGCCCAGAGAAGTTGTGGATGCCCCATCCCTGGAAACATTCAAGGTCAGGTTGGATGGGGCTCTGAGCAACCTGACCTAATTGAAGATGTCCTTGCCCATGGCAGGGGGTTGGTCTAGATGACCTTTAAAGGACCCTTCCATCACAAACAATACCATGATTCTATGATGTGAATATTGGTCATATTCACCATGAGAAAGCTCTCCGGATTGCTGTGGTTTAATTCCCTGAGCTTGTGCAACCTCTCCTTCACTGTCAATCAGTGGGTGCATAATTTTGACAGCCACTGTTCTTTTCTGATCAAAGGATGTAATGAACGGTGTATCTTTAGAAGTGGAACCTCATCTTGACTAAAGCTCCTTCTACACCACCTTTTCAATATTGTAAAAATCTTCATTTGACCTAACTTTCCAATTTTTCGCGACTGCATTCTCTCCAGTTCATTGATCCAAGAAGCATCAATTATTTATATTAAACACAAATATTTTCAATAGGGATTTTCTATATACCATGCAAAAGTTTAGCTTTTAAATATGCAGCATTTTACAGATAATTTTAGTGTTCTATAACAGTTTGATGATTTTTCCTCTGCTTATTTGCTGTGTTGAGAACAAACATGAAAACTGTCTTTTTCACAGCATCTGCACCACTGGAGAACTTGAATTATTTTAAGGAAGTAAAATCTGCCCATCCTAAACAGCAGTAAAAGTCCACTTTGTCACAGCAGTATCACAGTGATGAATGTTCAAGGGCAAAGCTTTGATTAATGACAGCTGCAGTTTGGATTTCACTGATGGTGATTTTGTACCTCCTTCCAGACAGCTGCACACTTACTGCAAGTATCTAACTAGACTTATTTATTATGCCAGTTTGGTTAAATAGTTGTATAAATTAAGCATATGGATACTTGTGTAATTTGCATATGCAGCATGTGACTATTATGTGAAGTAGGCTTCTACGAGAAGAATGTCCATAATTCGGCTGAGATATTCCTCTTTTGTCAAATTAAGGAGGTCCCTGAGTAGGTTCCATAGAAGGGAAATCCCAGTCTGTAAAGGTTACTGGGGGTGAAGGGATGCAGTTTTTCTTTATTCAAGAGCACAAACTATCATTAATACTGTTAAAGTTGTCCAGTGTTTTCACATGCCCTTCCAAACTGCTGAGTTTAGCAAAAAATTAGCAATTAGTGAGCATGGCAAACTGTAAAGTCATACTGCCTTTAAATAAGCTTTTTGCTACTAAATGTCCTCTTTTTTATAAATGTGAAGGACTAGTCAGCCTTTGTGCTGCCGAAGTTGTGCAGGTCTGCAACTGTAAGTGTTAAATAGGGTACTGTGGCAGCTGGGTAGGAGTAAAGCTGCAATGAGACTCCTAAATGACTGGTTTCACCTGTAACTGTTACGGTATTGTAATTAAGCTGGTGGTTGTGCAGTGATTGTTGGGAACTTGTATTTTGCATATCAGAAAGCTGTAAAGAAATCATCGATAACCCGAATCCTGGCTATTTTACTGTACAACTATTATAACAACCGTAAGTTGGATGTCATGATGTTAAGTTTGTCTTCACTTCGTGCCCAGGCATCTCCTGCAAAATACAAGCTCATTTCTATGACTCTCCTCTACCCATCTCTTTAAATACTAGCATTTTAAAGCTACCCATATGTAAATTCTTTGCTATTTTATACATATGACAGAAAGTAATACAGTAAGGTTCATTATACACCTCGGCAGATACCAAACAGGCTTCAGGTGTTTGCTGTGCTCCAGCCCCTGCCCTTGCCTCTGTCTGAGCAAGACTTCCAGCCCTGCTTGGCATGACCGTGCTTGCCCCTGGTTCTTCCCCACCACGTACCATTTCATGCAGTGTAGATTCTGATTTATCTTGAGGAAACAGGGTGAGAATCTGACCCCACAAAAGGAACCTCCCCTTAAATTTTTTGTGATCATATTCAGCAGTGTTGCAACACAGAGAGAGATGCACAGAGCAATTTATGGCTTCAGAATTAATTTCTTATGTGAGTTATTACTGACAGGTAAGGTGCAAAGAGTACATGGCTCAAACGCTCATTTTTTGATTAGGGACTGCAGTAGTAAAATCCTACCAGGTGGTTCTAGAGTCTCCCACAGTGCCGCAGTGAACAAGAAGTTTTTGAGCTAGACAAAGTGCCCGGCTCCCCCATCACCAGCAGATCGAGATAAATCAGTGTCATTTCTCCCTTTTTCCTTCGTGCGTTATTAAGTGCTTTCTCTTCACAAGCTAATAACTCGGAGTGTGTGGTAGTGTCTAGAAGCAAAGGCTGTTAAGAAATATTTTCTTTCTTATTGTTTATTGTTCTATGTGTACAATACACTATGCTCCTTAGGACAAGTAATTATTGCAGCTGATGCAGTTTCTGGGGGCTTTACTCTCTAGGGCAAGATTTAGAGCATATGAATTTCTTTTTTCTTGCCTGACAAGGTATGGGAACAGCGAGTAAGACTTGTCAGCAGGTGGCACCATTAACCTAAGTTATGTTTCAGCTAGGTGAATGCAATGAAATTTCTGTTCAAAAGGAATTTAGTAGGAATATTGCTCTTTCACCTTTCGTCAGAGCCTAAGTAAATACACGGCACAGAGAATAGGCCAAATTCTTCTTCTGTTCACTGGCACACTTCAAATTATTTAATGTATTTGCAGTGTTATAATCAGATGAATTATTTTCTACACTTCATGTCCGGTAAGTAAAATGCATGCCTGTACTTCTCCACAAAACACCTTCCTGCTTATGTATTTTGCAATATATTACTCATCTGGTGTATCAAAAAGCTACATTTTCCCTAGTGAAATCCCAGAACAGGAGCAGGGAATTCTCATATGAAATGTGTGTGTCTAAATTTGGTTTTAACATTTTTAGACCGTATTCATTGAACCCAAACAATAAGAAATTGATTTTCCTTTGCTTACTAGTGAGTAGCACCGTACATGTTACACATACAGAGCAGATGATGAGTCCCATCGCTGCTTGCTGTTCAGAAGCAGCGGTGGTGCCCCCCGTCCATGTCAGAGCTGCTGCAGCCTCTGCTTGTGCTGCTCCTCGGCACTTGCAGGATAGTGTAGCTATCCTTGGAAGCAAAGAACAAAACTTTTCCCGTAGCAGACATTTAAATAGCTTGAGTCAAAAAGTTAGTTGCTTTTCATGGGGTTGGATTCCTTTCTAAATGGCTTTTGGTGAATTTTATCAGCTTGATCCTAAGACGGTAAACATTATTGTGATTGCTTTTTCTAAACAATTATATTAACCCAATGATAGGAGACTAGGGTGACCCTTGGAAAACAGCAAATTCTTGTTCTTCTTTGATCAGGTATCAAAGAAACACAAACCATCAGCTAGTTCTGCTGGAATATTTAAAATAAGCAGTGTTTTAGCTAGCAACCGTTGGGATTCTTTAAAGCACGGTTGTAGGATGCAGCTTGTAGTTCCTACTGAGCTCATAAAAGTAAGCAAGAAAACAGAGATTTATACTTAAAAGGATTATTTCATTACATTTTTATTAGAGTGAAACCATGAAATGATTATTGTTCCTGTGAACTGTGAATTGTAAGGTCACATTAAAACAACAGGTTGATTATACTAGAACATATGCTCTGGTTTCAGTGATTTCTGGGGCATTACTAGGTAGGATTGTATTGTACTAAATTGCAAGTCATGTTGTAATTTAAATCATACATATTTTATGTCTTATCTTGCCTTTGCTTGCTTCTCTGGTCAGCTGTGAAAGTCAATGATTATGCAGCCTTTGTGTCAGCGTCCAGTCCTTGTGTGCGTGGTTGAACAGAGACTGTGGAGTCTCCGTCCTTGGAGATATTAAAAACCTAAGTGGACGCAGCTCTGAGGAGCTTGATCTAGTTAACCCTGCTTGAGCAGGGAGGTTGGCGTAGGTGGTCTCCAGAGGTGCCCGCCGACCTCAACCACTCCCTGATTCTGTGTCTGTCAGAAGAAAGGTCTTGGCAAACAGAACTTCCAAATTTCTCTAACTAATCCTGAGAAGTGCCCCATGTGGAAACTGCAGAGTTGTTCTCAGGTAGACTCCTTGCTCATAAAGATAAGGGCAACATTCAGAGTGTTTGGAAAGAACAGTTCTCTTGAGATTTGCATTACCATGCAGTTTTTTACTGATGTTTGCCCATTAGAACACAATAGATAATGTGAATGCCTATTTATCTTCAGCCCCTAACAAAGCAGAAAATGTGCATAGTGAATAGAAAGGAATATTCATCAATACAATATCTTAAAGAAAGAAGTGACATTAAGCATCTTGCAAAAATATTGTCAGTTATAAAAAATCCCGTGTGTACCTACGTACCTTTCCAAGTTGCAGTGTGCTGACTCAGTAGACATTTTAAATAGCAGCAATAATAGTGTTATTACAGTGCTGGTCTAAGTAAGAAAGCAAGGGAGGGTTTGTAGAGAGAAAAAGATCAGGCAAAAAGGGGTTTTTTTTGACTGAAGAGGGAATTGCCTGGAAGAGTGCCTCTTTAATTCTGATTATATTGGTTTATGTAATAAAGGCAATCCAAAAGAGTGACATTATCAAATGCATCTGTGGTCCAAAAGATGTTATATTTTTTCACTGTTTGAAGGATCCAAGTGGTGTATGAGGTAACAGGAGTATCACTCCTGAGTCAAGATATTGTTCTTGTCTATGTTTTACCAGTTTCTCTCACTTATAAATGGAGACATGGACATGGTGGCAAAAGGGAAATGAATCTGAGGTGTAGGTAAAACTCTTTATCTAAGATACTGTCTTCAGTAGAATCCTCAGCACCATAAAGCCTAAATTCCATAAGAACATAAATCCTAAACATAAATCCTAAATTCCTTGGCATCATAAAACAGTCATAATACTTTAACGCGTTTCTTTTCACTATTTTCCAGGGTTTTTATTTAATTTTTAGATTTCCTCTTTATTTATTTCTCTGTATTTTTTCACATCTCTCTGTGTGTATTTTTTTGGTTTAATGTAGTTTGACTTTTTTTTTTTTTTTTTTTTAAATTTCCTGTGGTCAGTAGGAGGTCATTGATTTTGTACAGGGGCATTGTCTGGATTTCCAGCAAGTACCACAAGGACCCGAATTTTTCTTGGGCATGATACTGCAGGCAGCTGCCTGTAGTTATAACTGATTCTGATCCTGACAGCTTTAAATTATTGCTGTTTGCTTGCCTGCAAGTCTTCGCTGAAACTGAAATTCTTGCACAAGTCCTGATATGTCGGGAAAACTGGGCAAAGCATATGAAGAAAGCAATTTATCCATCACTGACAGTCTGGCAGTGCATGACAATCTTTCAATGGCTGGTCAGCGGTGAACTGTGGCAGTGGCAGTTTCATTAGGCATGATTTCAGGTCAAAGTGTCTCAATGACCTGTAAACCTCCTATATGCTTCCCACAAGTATACCTGCACATGTACAGACAGCCCACAAATGGTTTGTGTCTCTTCTTCTGTTAGGAGTTTGCATATAGGTTATTATTCATACGTTACTCATCTAAAATGTAGCAGAACCGACAGGTGATTGCTTTAACTGAAATGGAGTAGGTCTGATTTAAACTAACCATAAATTTAAAGAGGGAGTTTTCAGGAATCCTGATCTGGGTGAAATTTTTCATGAGCGATTTTTTTTCTTGGGTTTTTTTTTTCCAAAATAAATCTGAAATAACCAAAATTATTTATAAATGCCATTCATATTTGACAAAGACTGCTGGCTAAAAAAGAATCATACAGTCATAGAATATCTTGGATTGGAAGGCACCCATAAAGATCATCGAGTCCAACTCCCTGCTCCTCACAGGACTACCTAAACCTAAACCATATGACTGAGAGCATCATCCAGATGCTTCTTGAATGTTGACAGGCTTGGTGCCATGACCCCTAAAAGAGGGAAACAGTACAAATATTTTTAAAGTCAATGTTTTCAGAATCTGGCATTTTGCTTCCTGATAGTATGTACCTAAATATATTTTAAAAAACTGACACCCCACCAGCCTTGAAGTAATAGAAACATCAGTTCTGAAAGCAGAAGTGTTCTTCCATTTTAAAGGTCAGACGAAGCAGGGAATTAAGCACAAAATAAATTTAGAAACCAGAGCTTATGAATCTATACAGGTAGGATATGTGCTGATGTATTTCCCCTCCTCTCTTTCCCATGCCATTCTTAACATTCAATCAATTTTAGCCAATTTAGACTAAAAAATAGTGCCCTGAGAGTTTTTGTGAAAGGGTGCCACCATTGGCCAGATTTTATAGATGAAGAACTGAAGTTCAGGAGAAGCAGATGCCAGATTTGTTCAGGCATTCAGACATCTGCACACATACCTCGGTCATCCAGCAGGATATTTAAAGGCTTCCAGCAGGTCTACATATACTTTGAAGTGGACTATTATTAATGGAGTCTAAAGAAAGAAAACCATAGCCATTTGATTATCCTTCCTTTTAAATTTTCTAACCAGCTCTCCTTCATACCTGTCATACCTGTGTGCTGGACCTGCTCCCTGCCATGCTGGTGGGAGATGGGAGTCACTCAATAGACCATTCTGGTTCACATTGTCAGGTTTTTTCCCCTCTGCCTGATGCATCCTCCCAGAGTTGTTCCCACCCCAGATATCATCACCAGTGTGTTCATCCAATTTTGGACATTAACTTCCCGAGCAGTACTGCTTGGTGGGTATTTCAGTCCTGCTTCTGGCAAATCCCTTGGGAATTTATTTCTCCTCCTTCCCAAGAAGTGTGCCTGTGCTAACCAGGGGAGGTTTTTATTGGCACTTTTATTTCATATTGTACACTAGAGAGCAGCATGTTAGAGGGTTGTTTTAATGCTGAAGGAAAGCGGGCCTTGAAAAGATTTTGGTTGTTTTTTCCAAAGTCCTGTGGGAAAATATAAAGGCATTTTATATATCACTGAACTAGGCAGTAGCTGAGAAATAGTTCCCTGTTTGGGGGAATGGAGATATATGTACCCACTTGCTTTCAATACATGTTACTGACTGAGCTACCAAGTGAATAGCACAGGTTTTCCATTCTGCCTGCGTTCTGAAATTTGAATTTTCAATCCTCTCCTTCACTTTAGATGAATTAATCCAACTTAACTGAATTCAATCAACTGCTCTACACTTTCTCCAAGCAAGAATAAAAGCAACAATGTCTGACTTATGCTTGTTTACAAAATTTTTTATATAGGTGTAAATTGTAAATTTGCATGCTTTCTTTTACCAGCTACGTGTCAGAGATATCCAAGAACTTTCTGGAAGAGCAAACTCCTTAAATTTTCACAGGCTCTGTGACTCTAGAGCGCTTGTATCATTGGCTTGCTCTGATTTTTAGTCAAATAAGAGCCTAAATCAAATTTGAAAAGGATACCGATCACCCTGCCTCTGAAAGCATTTTTCCATGGCTATAGCTAAAGGAGGTTACAGTGTAATGTAAGGAAAGACAGTCCAGCAGAGGGTCTAAAGAAGATGCATAGGAAGGTGGGCATAGTGGTGTTTCACCATTTTCACAAAATCCAAATAAATCTAGGCTTAGAAATATGCCGAAGAGTTGTATCATCCTCACGGAAGTTAAGCATTGGTTTTGAGTGTTGAGAAATGAAATTAAAACTCAGATACAGTTGTACACAACTATTTTCGGTGTTACAGAGCACCGACTGTGCATTGGGATAAAAGGGACAATGCAGTCAGTCTCTGTTCTGTTGGTGGTGTACCCCTGAAAACTGCATCCTGGCCTCCTGCCATGCTGGCCAGTCCCTGGAGCTTGTTCTTCAGAAAACTCCTCTGAATTCGATTCGTTCCAGTGCCAGCAGATATCCTTTTGACCAAGAAAAATGTTCTGCCATCCTTATACTATTAACTTGTGAGATGGAAATAGGTGAAATTGGTGTGTTTGCACAAGTCTGCTTCTTTACAGCCAGAGGCTGCTTACCTCCCAGTCAGGCTGACTGCTTCTCATCTGGTCTCTACTCTGTTTGTTTTGTTTGACTTGTAGCTCTGCTACAAATTAAAATTTCCATGAGTTTAGCTCTGAATCACTTGAATACACAAACCTTTCCAGTTGTAGTTCACAGGGAAGGTCAATGCTATAAGTGAAAATAAATTAGTTGGGCAGAGGTGCCTGTGTCTCTGTCTCTGCAGGGGTGCAGGCATCACGCTGGTGAGGGTGGCTGACGAGTAGGAGCCAGGGGCAGGTAAGCGAGTTCAATAGAACAAGTTCCTTTCCATATTGGATTTGTTAATGTAACCCTGACTATGATGCTGTGCTTGCCATATAGGTAGCAAGTGGATAATTCTATAGAAACTTGGTAACAATGATCAGATCTGTACAGCTATGGATATTTTCTGTTTGTAGGGTTTATTTGACTTTTTTTTCTCAGACTTCTCTTCCCCCAGTGCATCTTTACTCAAGGCATTTTATTTGGTCCACACATACCTATGAAATGGGAGGGGAACATTTTTTCTATGTGGTTAGTTGGTTTTAACATTCAAACGTGTCATATTCAAAGGGAATATGTCACTTAAGCACCTCTGTTTTTAAACAACCTGTCTGTAGCTGAAACACTAGTGATTCTTCATGAAGAAACCTAGAGAATGAAGACAAATAAGCAGAATAGAAAAATCCTGGGAAATAAGAGGCAGTATTGCTCTTCTTTCCATTCCTGTTGTCTACTTCTGAAAATTGATTAGATTAGGATTTAAGTAAGCCTAAAAGACAGGAGATCAGGAAGAAAATAAAATACATCCAAAATTCACTCCTACATTAACAGAACAATAACCTGAAAGGGAAATCCTGCCAATAGTTGCATCTGTGCTTTTTGCAAGATGGTGATAAAAAAGCAAAAGAAATCTCTTCATTTTCAAGATAGCCTCATAAAGAAAGCAACCAGACATGGAACCACCTCTCACCCTTCACTGCCAGCGGTTGTTGCGTATGATGTCCTTGGATGCCCAAAAGATTAGGCAGTCTGATCCATCTGGCCCATGTAACAGCAATCAAAGACATTTCTCCAGCTACAAACTTAAGCTCACGGTAAGTGCTTCCTTTTACTAAGTTACATAATTTTTTCATAATAAAGAGAGTTAGAACCTCTTTTTTTGGTAATTATTCTAAAACACAACGTTGTGTGCATCTGCCAGTTGTTATGAATTTGGTAAATGAAGGAAAGGCTGTGACACAGCGTAAGAAAGGTATATTTGTGAAGACTATGTATCGTGAAGACTATGTATCATGAAGTGCAAGAGATGATATTCCTTTCTGTTCTTTTTCAGCTCTCTGCAAATGAAGAGGACAAATTGAAAGTTATAGTCTGCGAAAATTAATAGGGACATCTGGCTCTTGAGGGGGCAAAATTGTGGACCAGTCCTCTCATGTGGCAATGCATTATGAGCAACGAAAAAGGTATCATTTAAAATTACTTCATGTTCTCAGTAAGAAAGACAGAACATATGCCAGTGGGAACTTTACATCCAGTTTTTATTTTCATAAATTAGAACTCAGTTAAAAAAAAAGCACCACAAGCAAAAAAAGAGATTTAATTATGTCTTGCTGGTCTCAATATATTCACCAATCTGGAAGTTTCTTCTTCAGTATTTTTATTCATTCAATCAAATGATAGTCTTTATATGGCAAGCACATTTTCCTTCTCTCTTGAGGAAGAACCACCTCTACTCCCAATTACTAATTCTCAGTCACAGTTCATTTACAGCAGAAAGTCAGAAATTAGATGAAGTTTCAGCATCTCATTGGTCATTTAGTCAGGACTAGATTGGGCAGAGAATAAGATCACATTTTGACAGCTGGAAAGGCATCTGATTGTCAGCTGCAACATGTGAAAGATCAACTCAAAGACCTGAAACCAAACAAGTATTTTACACTTGATTGGTGTGAAATTTGTGTTAATGTTTTGGTCTGGTTCCACAGACCTTAAATGAGAGTCTACATTTCATAGAATCATAGAATCATAGAATTGTTAAGGTTGGAAAAGACCTCTGAGATCATCTAGTCCAACCATCAACACAAAAAACAAAAACAAACAAACAAAAAAAACCCCCAAAACCAAAACCAAAACCGCCAAAAAAACCCAAACCACCATGTCTGCTAAACCATGTCCTGAAGTGCCACATCTACACATTTTTTGAACACCTCCAGGGATGGGGACTCCACCACCTCCCTGGGCAGCCTATGCCAATGCCTCACCGCTCTTTCAGGAAAGACATTTTTCCCAATATCCAATCTAAAACTCCCTTGGCGCAACTTGAGGCTATCGTTTGTGGTGGCACATAGTCAAAATCGCTCTTGACCAGCTGGATATGACATGACTGTCTTGAATTCAGAGGTTTATTACACCGGATTATTAAACTTCTAATTTGACACTCATTATACCTGAAGAAGGTATTTCCCTCTCTTGGTGCAGTGTCTTTTTTGTATTTTTCTTAATGCAAGCTTAATAACTACCAAGCCTTATCTTCCCCTTAAGAAGAAACAACTGCTTTTAATCTAATGGAAAACATGTATTCCTGAAAAATCAATAATTCTGTCATCCTGAATACATTGTTGCCAACACTGAAGGTTAAGTTTGATCACATTTAGATTCTGAATTGTTGAAGTCATTTGACACCAAAATGTTTCCTCTAGAGACCAAAGAAGGTAGAACAGTCTTCACTGGACTTTTCTTGCTGACCTCTCACAAGATGTGGTCTTTATAACCAGGAAACCGTGGTCTGTGCGGGCACTTATCCACAGGCTGTTACCAGGGTACAGCAGCCGTTTCTTAAGTTCTTCTACATCCTTTCTGAAGTGTAAGGCTGGCATTTTCTGCATATATCTCTGTGTAGGCACGTTTATATCTTTGCTAGTTTCCCAGCTGAATTTCTGCTCAAACTGGGTTGATATAGGTGGGCATGAAACGTGCATGCTCTAGAGCACTCCTCACACTCTTCTTTAGCTCTAGGTGTAGTAGTCTGTCCTTGTGAAGGGACTTCATGCTCTTCATTCCTCTGCCTTCCTTGGCAGAGGAATTAGCCTGTGCAAGAAAAGGGCCAAATTCTCAGTAATGAAAATTTGCACCTGTGTGCAGTGGAAAGAGTGACATGAAGGTTTCAGGAGCTCATGCAGGCATTGCTAGAAAGTCATGGGAGCTTGGGAAGAGTCTGAAAATAAGATTGGGATGCATGGAGAAGGAGAAGGTTTGCGGTGCAAAGAGGCTATAAGGACACTTCCACAAAACTCATATAAGACTCTCCTGGTTTAGCTGTGCTCTGCTTTGTTTTTTTACACATCAAAGAACCTTCCTACTTACCATGCCGGTTTAAGATCCTTGTTTCTTTCCTACAGCACTTAAGATGTCCCAGTGCCTCAGGTTATATCACCAGGAGAAGAATGCCCTCGGATAAAGTGAAAATAAAACTGATTACTTAAGACCAAATGGACTATGTAGAAGTGAATATTTCTACAAACATAAGTGAAGAAAAAAACCCCAGATTTACTCTTCTTACACCCAGATGAAATCAGAAAGGCCTCTGTCTCCCTTTATCTTGCAGACTTGTTCTAAATTCTTTCCTGATGCACACCTTCTAAGGAATTATTTTATCTGTGCATGTCTTACATTTCAGGTTTACATGCATCAAAGGGAACCTACTCCTGGCAGCAAGCATTAGCTTATCAGAGATGATCTTCAGCAAGTTCCTCAAAGGATCTGAATGGGTTTAATCTTTACCTTCAACATATGTACTTCTTTTCCTCTCAGACTTATTTGATATATTTTCAGTCATTTAGCTAAAATGAGGGGTCTTAATATCTTAAACCAAGTATCATCTCCTGCTGTACACTGGCTATTCAATAGCTCTTTGACTTTACCTTCTCTTTGAGTCTTTGTCTGCATCCATGGAAGTTTATATTTCATATTTGATTATGTTGTATTTTATATCTGTGCATCATGATATAAAATATGCTTAGTATAAACATCTAAATGGAGCAGAGGTATGCAGGTCACTGAGACCAGTTAAGATAGTAATTAAAGATAGTTTAGATAGAATCACAGATTTGGGATAACTAAGCCTTACTAAATACTTCTATGTAACAGCAACAGGCAGGAATAAGACTGGGAGAGATTCCTGGGGAAATACAGTCAGAATCGTGATGAAGGGTAACAGGAAATGAGAGAAAAAAGGGCAGAGGAAGAACTCAAAGAAGAAGGCAGGGCAAAAAGGTAAAGGAGATGCCTGAGGAAACGGAATTCAAAATCAGCCCACTGAGGAGGAGAAAATGGGGCCAAAAAAAAGAAAGGTGAAAAGGAGAAAAGCATAGAAAGTGAAAGAGAGAAAAGTCATAAGATTAAAACTTTGAAGAGGAATGTCCAAGAGAAGAAATGGAAATGCATAAGTGAAAGGAGGGCATGAGAATGATTGTGCATAGCATCTCAATTTAGATGATTTATCTTCTTCAGATTTTTCTCATTTTTATATGAAAGGAAGCAGAACATTCCAAAGTAAAGACTGTGAGTGAAGAGAGAGTCTGTGTACATATGTGTATATGTATGTGTAAATGGTCTAACTGCCCTTGGATGGAGTGGAATAATGATGGATTAGTGAAGGACAAGAGTATCGTCCTGCCACAATATGAGTTTTATGGTGACTGATGGATTTTTGAAGTCATAATGGCAGGGTGAGCGTCATTGTTCCAGAGTTTGGAGGTCCGGAGTGGCCTTCTCTGAGATAGTTGTCTAAGGGTCCTTTTATTATCGGTGGAAAGAAATAACCTCTTTTAAGGTGTGAATCATCTAATCTTCTCCATCCTCTCAGGATGAGATGAATCCTGTCACAGAAGAATCTATTTCTCTCCATTGTGTAAAAATCTTATCTAGACCACTAACTCAAGCATAGACCACTACACTACAAAAGTCTTTCCTTGCAGTGAGATGAGTCCTGTTTGAAAAGTGTACCATTAATATATATTCTGTTTTACCACAGACACAAGAATATTCATATTTTTCATTATAATTGTTCGGTGTTGACCATGTAAAAAGGAAATACTGTATTGTCCTCCCCTGAGACACTCTTCTTGGTTTCCCTCCTGCCTCTCTTTTAGCATGGGAGACACATTAGGGATTCCATTCTTGGAGCTCAACACAATGTAAAGGAAAACTAGTACAGGAAAATGACCAAAGGCACCTAGGATAGTACCATATGATTCCCTTGGCAGTTAATAGCATTACAAGAGATTTTAGATATGCCCATTTGTTTGACTGCAGTTGCTGCCAAAACCAGTGATGCAAGACCCATAAGCTCCTGGGTTCAGGAGGACTGCTTCTTTCTCAGTGAAAATTTTATTAAAAAATACACAAATACTATGATGGCTAAAGTTGTCTTGGGGGTCTCTATCTCTTGGTATGTTTGACTGATAACGTGCTTCAGATATTGCTAGAAACTGGCTGAGCTTTAGAAATGCCAGGTTCCTTCCCCAAAGAGTCTGAATGGGAACTGTCTTCTGGAAACAGTATCTGACCTCCTGAGAAGGTCTTTGAGGCCTCTGTTGCAGCTCCTACTTGACTGTGCTGCTGATTGT
>VZTL01079098.1:0-21229 GCA_013400535.1 Scopus umbretta
ATTATTTTTTCTTTTTATCCTTTACAGAAGTATGGCAGGGAATTTTTTATTTTAATGTGACATCTGACCAGTTCTTTTCTTCATTCATAAAATAAGTGTTGAAAATTTTAAAATTTTTTTCAGTATTATTTTTTTCCCTACGAAGAGACTTCCCTTTCTCATACCAATCTGTCTATTCTTTTTACACAGAAGAAAAGATATTTGTTGATAGATTCTTATTTCCACTGTGTGCAGAGTGATACCTGTCAGAACTTGGCTTTCCAGACTTTGGATAACTGAAAGTTTACTGGTGTTGAGGAAGTAACAGGGTTTTTAGGATGTCATTTAAAACCGTTCTTGGGATAGGCTATAGTAATTTACAGAAAATGTAAACAGTGGCAGTTCGAACTAACTTTTTGCTGATAAATTCATAGTTCAAAATAAAATACATGAATCGCTTTTGAAAACACATTGGTTTATCGTGCTTAAAAGAGCTTCCATGCATTCCAGTCAAAAGTGAAAGATGCAGCCTGTTTGCAGGGTAAGGGGCAGCACTGAAATGGAACAAATCTACACAGAGGTCCGTGAGCATGTGGTCCCAACTTCTGCATTAAGTCAAGGGTCCAGTGATTCTTACTAGCCACCTATTTCTGAAATCCGCAGGAAGAGGAAACTCCACGTACAGGGTCTTGGAGGAAATTTAACCTTACTGGAATCTTGCTATAAACTTCAATATTGAACTGAATATAAACCTGATTTTGGTTGCAGGTACTGCCTGTTAAGAACTCTCAAACAGTGTCAGACTCTGAGGGAAGCTCTAATTGCTGCAGGAAAAGAGATTGTCTGGCATGGGCGAGCAAAGGACGAGCCAGCTCATTACTGTAGCATTTGTGAGGTCAGTAGAAACATGTTGAGCTTGTGTACTGCTACAATATGTACTTACATTTTGTCCTGTCTTTTGTTGTTGTTGCTATTTTAATTTTGCTTTTAAGTTGCAGCATCTACTATATGCTATAAGCACATGTATGTGATGCAGTACTGTCTTCAAAGAGCTTATCAAGCTGTTTTTCTAGACATAGGCTGTATTTTGCTGCAGTCTCTTCCACAGTACTTCCACAGCATTGTTATTCACGAGGTCGATTTTCAATTCTCAGTTATTATAAAAAGTTGCTATCCTTTCCTGCATGTAATTTGATCTGCTGGGCTTCATTTTAAAGGTGTATCTGTCTTCATTTCAGAAGTCAACAACAGCCCCAAAGAGAGAGGATTTAAGTACGTTTTCTTCACAGGGACACACCTTTTTGCTGAAATTTTTGATTCTACTTTCTGTTAATAGTTCCTTTAAAGTATTGGATAATAGTTTTCCTGAAGCTTAAATAAAACAAAATTTTCCTACCCCTTGAAAATCAGTTTCTAGTTATCTTCTGACTGAGCCTCTTGGGCAGAATGTGCACATGACTGAGTAGTAAGGGAATAAATCACAAACTTCTTTTGCAGACAAATTTAAAAAAGGAAAATTAGGTATAATTGTTACAAATCCCCACCTTACTGAGTAACCCCTATTCAGAGTATGAATCCTGCTTTGTCAATAATGACCAAGAGCTTTCCCGTAGCACTGTCAGGCAGACATCCTAAATGTAATGTTAGTGGTTTTACAATATTTCACTTCTCCGCCTGAGCGGAGGATAGATTTTCCCTGAACAAATCTGTTTTTTCTCTTTGCATGCACAGGGTAAGGGAGTAAATCTTAAAGGAAGAACAGTTTTCATGGTTTAACTTTTAAAAATGAAATGTAACAGTTGACTTTCTGTTTTCTATCTAATAGGTGGAAGTCTTTGATCTGCTTTTTGTCACTAGTGAGAGCAATTCTCGAAAGACCTATGTTGTACATTGCCAAGACTGTGCAAGAAAGATAAGCACGAACCTGGAAAATTTTGTGGTGCTAGAACAGTACAAAATGGAGGACTTGATGCAAGTCTATGATCAATTTACATTAGTAAGTCAAATTAATAAGTGGGTGCATAAATACATTATTTGTAAAGCAGTTGTAGACTGTCTTGGTGCTCCGTTGTATGAGTACCGTGGACTTTCTGATTCAAATGGAGGTATGGGTTGTGTGTGATACTTACAGAACAAAACGCTGAAGAGTCAGAATTATGTGAAATAGTACAGTAACTTACTGCAGAACATAACCGCTGAGTTTTCAGGAAAAGTATGATGTTACAATTCATAAAGTTGTGGCTTTAAAAATCCAATAGAGATCACCTGAAGACCATAACTGGATCAGATGGAGATGGGAAGAATCAGGACAGTGAAGCTTGGAGAAACTAGCACCAGGTTCAAGAGCATCTCTAATACATTGGTTGTGGTATGAAGTCAGTATAGCAGCAGAGCATCCTACGCACTCAGACCCCTTCCTCCCCCTTCCCCACCCATCCCCTCCCAAATCAGCACTGTCCTTCTGCTTAGCAAGTGGATGCTCTCAAACAGTTCTGTCTTTTGGCTTGGGGCCTCCTTTGCATTTCAATTTAAAGCAAAAAGCCTCTTTGCCATTATAGCTTTGTGCTATATATGGCAGCCTCCTGCTTTGAACTGTGTCAGCACAACTGTCCTAACATTTCACCCAGGTTTCGTTGTTTCAGGCAAAGATGGCTTGTTTGTAATCACAGTGAAAGCGATGCTGGATTTATTTATAAGCCTTGCCTTTCTGTCAAAGGAGACAAACGTTGGACAAAGCATTATGAGATTTTCATGTTGAATTAAGTACAACAGCCCAGAAATGGCTGTGCCTTTTGATTCATTTCCAGGTGCTGCAGAAAATGTACGTTTAGACAATTATTTCATGTAATGCTAGCATGATAAGTTGTGACCTTTTGAGCTAAGGCCTCAAGGTTCAGCAGTAGAGGCTGTTGAGTGCAGGACCACGTCCTCTGAATTAAATTCTCTTCATTGGTCCTACAGAGCCTGAGGTGATTGAACTTCAATTCATGCTTCTAGGAGACCATTGTCGTTATAGTTTGTGAAATACTGCAATTTCGAAGTGATGATCTGTTATAGAAAAGCATATAAATAAACATCTGTTCTCAGACACGTCATCCAGTTGAGTGGAAATGGGCAAGAATGTTTCTGTATGGAAAAGAGGGGGGAGGGAGGGGTGTTTTGTTGTCTGTGTTTATAACATTATAAATACAGTGATGACATTGTCCCTAGAACAAGGGTTCTCAACCTGTGAGTAGCTCCCTCGCCCACAAAAGCCTGTATGTGCAGCCCTGGAGGGTGTTAATAATTGTTCTCTTGTGAAATTGGTGTGCACATTGATTTCTTTTAAAGGGGATACAGTCTCGCTTGAGAAGAGTCATAGCCTAAAAGTAACATCTCTCAGATCTAGGAGAAGAATTGAGGTTTGCTGCAAGTCACAGGACAAAGATAATCTCAGGTGGCAAAGGTGCAATAGGCCTAACAGAGCAGCTCTTTGTTTCGGGTAAAGTACTGGGAGCAAACATGGGGGTCAGCTAGTGTTAGTCCTTCATAGGTGGGTACTATGGTATGATTTAAAGTGTCTCTAAAGACTGTGAGCTCCTTCTTGAAGGAATTCCACATCATGACGGGACTGATGAGAAGGAAGTGCCATCAAAGATTCAGTATTTTGATGGTAGTGCCACAAGGTGCAATATTGGGCAATAGTTGGGTATCTTCTAGACCTTGTCTCCTGAAAGCAGGCAGGAACAACATACTTAGCTTACTTCACTCTTGAGGGACTCTGGTGTTGTCTTCCAGGATTTAAAAAAAACAACAAACAACCAACCAAACAAACAAAAAAAACAAACCCAAATGGAAAAAAAAAAACAAACCAACATAAAAAACTGACTTTGTCCCCATGTCAGAGAATCTGAGACCCTTTCCACAGTTATCCTAACTTCAGGGTTATATATTATTGTTATAGATAGAGGGAAAAAAAATGAAGCCTGCCAGGCATTTGGAGAGCCACAAATGCACAGTCTCCCCCCATTGGTAAACAGGTTGAGAATCCCTGTTTTAGAGTATATAAAGGTGTATCTATACTGAGCCCACATGGACCTCTTTGCTGCCACAACAGGACTTGTTTTGGCAGCTCACATTGTATTAACACAGACATCCCCACAGCATACTCCAGTCTGCAGTATAGGCAAAATCCTAATGCAGGGTAGTCATAAAATACACATTCAATTTGAGTAAGTTGGAACAAAATGCCAGTGTCCGCTTGAAAGAGTCCTGAAGCGTAAAGCAGTAGCGCGTGTGACTTTATCTCATGGTTACGATTTGCGCAGGTCTTGGTTATTAAACAACTGAATTTTACACCCTTGTAGAAAAGGTAATTTAATGTTTTCTTTTTCAGGCTCCTCCATTGCCATCCTCCTCATCTTGACATTTTTTCATGGACATTAAATGAAAACTTTTCTGATATTCAGGAAGTGACCCAGTTCTGCACCACTGATTTTTGTAGCTATCCCGTAAGGCTGCTGGCTGAAAGCTGTGTCTATGCAACCTTCCAAGTGCGGAGTGTCAACCAACTGGACAGGAGAGAGCACTGCCTCCTACTCCAGAACTCAAAACAAATAAAGCTCATCCAGCTGTACTTCAAAAAAATAATTCCATGTTTTGTATATATCTGACAAAACTGGCAACATTATACAGACTACTGACTTGAAGACCACCTCTTTTGTATTTCTCTGTTTCTGGGCTGATGAGTTGGTTTCATCCATTTTTCCCCTTCAGATTTTCCCTTGGAAAAAGTACTAGCTTAGCTGGTCATTTCTTTGTAAGGTAGTTAGAAATTTTAAGTCTTTCTTTGGGCAACTTTTTTTTTTTTTTTTTTTTTTAATGTGAAGAGTTAGGTGATATAAATTTTTTACTGCTTTTATGTTTTTCTGTCTTGTTTTGAAACCATGACGGTTACACTTTTGGTTCCTAAATAAAATTTAAAACAATTAACAGCCAAGTCACAAAGATAAATGGGTTGCACATAGACTAAGGAATAAACTTCAGATTTGTGATTTTTGTTTCTAATCTTGATGTAAATTTACACTATTTATAAATACATATTTATTGCTTGAAAATATTTGTGAATGGAATGCTGTTATTTTTTCCAGATTACCTGCCATTGAAATTTTAAGGAGTTCTGTAATTTCAAACACTACTCCTATTACATTTTCTATATGTAAATAAAACTGCTTAGCATTGTACAGAAACTTTTATTAAAATTGTTTAATGTTTAAAGTTTTTCTATTGTTTGAGTTTTAAAAAGATTTTATGTACAGTGCCCAGTTTTTGTTCTTTTTTGAATCTGATTATATATATTTTATATATACTCTTGTGCTTGTGTATATATATAATATATATAGAAACTCGAATATAAATATGTGTATAAAGATTTAGAGACTAAATTTTTCTCGTTTTAAGTTTTACATCTATGGTAGATTTGAGGTGTCTACTGTAAAGTATTGCTTACAAAAGTATGATTATTTTTAAAGAAATATATGGTATGTATCCTCAAGACATAAAATGACCTTCAGACTGGTTTATTGTTAAATTGCACTTTTTGCAATAACAGACCAATAAATAGTTGCTGCCAAAATGTAGTAGTAGCCAGTAAGTAATGGCTAAACTTTAAAGCTCTTCAAGAAAGTACCAGCTTTGACAGAAGTTTGGCACTAGTTTTAGAAGAGGAATGAAAAAGATGAATCTGAGTTTGGGTGGGGATGTTCTCTAGAATTCAACCAAATTGCAACTTCTATATTACAGTATGTTCTATTAACAATTTTAAAAGTTAAGACTGAATCATCTTGGTGTCATTGTTGACCCCAAGAAAGGATGTTGTTTTGTGGTATTCTATTGTATTTTCACATATTTTGTAATACGAATTCACTGGTAAATTTTTGAAGCACTAGGTTTATTTAGGGCAAGTTTATAATATATCATTGTAACAGTTTGCAGTTTTAATGATGGTATTTATTTTAAGTTGCTCCTTTCTCATTAGCTTCTTGAAAATGCATTAAACCTAAATTTCAAAATTGATAGCATTCTTATCGATCAGAGTTGACTGATGCAGGAGGGTTCCGCATCAAACAATTTCTCATAATTTCTCATTAGTGGGGTATGTTAGTGATTGCATTGTTAAATTTTTTGTAATCAATGTGAAGTGTTAAAGGCACAGAGCATGCTAATAGTTTCTTTTGAACAAAAAGAATCGCCTCTTAACATTTGTAGCTTCGAACGAAGGGTGTTTTAATGAAGAGTCAGTACAGCTTGCCTAATGCTGTTACAACAGTTTAACCATAGTTACGAATTACTTCCTTGCTAGTTCTTACAGCAGTTGGACAAAAGGGTATAGAGATGAAAGGAAAATGGAACAAATGCTCTCGCCAGCAAAATTATCAACTAGCAGTTAGGAAGCCAGTATTTGCAGTTCTGTAAAGATGTAAGTCTCAGCTCTTGATAACAAACTCTACAAATCATAATTTTTTTCCTTATGTATTTTATGCAGTCATACATATTGTAATCTTGACAAACCATGCTGCAACTGAAAAGCTACTCCTTTACAGTAGTCTTAAACCCAAATAAAAGCAAGATAACTTACCTCAACTAACGGTAAACAAAAAGTCCTCGTTTCTCAGTGCTGTAAAAGAATATTGCTAACTAGGGAAAGAGCTACTGTGCGCTAATCAATAGGGCTTTGTTCCTTTGCTCCCCTTCGGAAAAGAGGATATGCCATTACCAAGGAGGAAAATTTCCTATTTCACCAATGAACAGGTAGACCAAATCAGTCGAGGGTCAGGCAGTGTTGCTCACTCTGCTTGAAGGTTTTGTCGTGCATTTGAATTGCCACAGGGTTTTAGTATTTTGCAGTTTTCATACTTCGTAATGATGCTCCTAACCGATGGACAGTTTTGATCTATAAGCTGCTATGATTTAGAATGCTTTTGTTTCATTTTATTAAAAAAGCACAAGTTAATGTTTTATCAATTGTAGTTATTACGAAGCACTTCTGCTTCTGAAATTATGAAGCTCATGATGCAAGTGAAACCTTTGTAATCTTTCAATATTTCCCAGTGTTAGCAATTGGGCAGGGCGGGGGGAGGCGGGAGTCCTAAGCTGAACATGGGGGACTAACTCACTTTCCAAGGAACCTCGCTCTTGGGGCCCTTGGGCTCCACAGCTGAGCCATACTGCAAGTGATGCTGATTTACTTGTGGCTATGAATTATTGTAACAGGCAAATCAAAAGTATAAAAGGATGAAAATGGCCAAAGACGTGGCACTTATTGCAAGAATTTTTGAAAGGTACGGACTAATAGAAAAAAGGTGTTGTTAGGGGATGGATAAAGCCAGAGATACAAATGGGTGTTCAAAAAAAAAAAAAAGTTGAATTAAAGATTAGAGGGAGTTAGAATAAACAGCAACATTTGCTACTGAACTGTGGATCTGAGAAACATCCCAGAGGAGCGTGGCAACAAAGGGATCACATAAATGGGGAGAAGAAATAGGCACATGTTTCTGAGGCTCATTTAAGTTCTTCCCTAAATATATTATATTCAACAGAGCATTTGATTTTTAAGCTTTCCTTTAGGTAGATAACTTGGGAGCAGTATCTCTTTGCTTTTTTGGAGAAGTGAAGTCCTGCCAGTAGTTACGTTTTAGAAGTAGTGATGTTGGTAGCTATATAAGTAAAGAAGCATTTAGAGAAAGGTCAGTAGAGAGTGAGAATTACCTAGTGACAGATAATTCCCCAAATTTCCTGAATCTGTATGGCAGATAACTTGTTGGTCCTAAAGACAAAGTATTCTGGATCTGCACCTTTGTAGTTGGAAGGACTTTTGAAGTAGAATTAAAATGATGTTGCTTTCGTTAAATGAATACAGCTTGGCTCAGTTCAGCATAGTATAGCAGATTCTTGGAACAAAGGTGGGCAAGGGCTTGGGGACCCCACAGCTGGTGGTGTCCTGGCCACAAGTACATTTATTGATTAGGAAATGGAAGATGCAAGGATTCGACTGAGATATGATAGGGAAGAAGGTGCTCATCTTCGGTTGCTGCCCTGAGCTGGGAGAGGGGCTCAAGCAAAAATTTGATTTGGTGTAGAAGGCCAGGAAGAGTGCTTTTAAGCCTGAGCTTCCCTAGGTCGGAGCCATTTTGTCGGGATCCATAGCAGAGGGGCATGGCCCCATGACTCAGTGGCTGAGATGGGGCCAACAGATCAGGGTGGTAGGGAAGCTTCCATTTTCCATGGCTGCTTTAGGCAGTGCGGGAGGGAACCAGGCAGAGGAAGCGCTCCAGTTGGGAGCTCTGTGATACAAGCATGGGGAAACGGCTGATGAGGGTGTGACGATTTACCTCTGGGGCAGGTCAAAGCCAACCAGTACTGACTGCTTCCATTGTGATGATGCCAACAGCAGAGGAAGGAGGGATGCAGGTGGTGCCCAGACAAGTTCAAGCTGAAGCTCAAGTTCAAGCAAGCTCAGTGCAGGGTGCTACCTGCAGGGCCCCATGGAGGAAGGCACAGGATGCCAAGGAGGAGGCTGCTAGCAAGGCAGCAAAGCAGGCACGGAGCCCACCAGGCCCCAGGGCAGCCTCCTTCCAGGAAAATAATGGCATTCCTCCAAAAAGGGGGGCAAGGAGATGACAGATTTCCTTGTTGGTGCCAGGAGCTACGTGCAAAGCTAAAGAAAATAGCAGGTGGAGAAGGAGAGCAGCCTCTGCGCTGCACCCGAGGCAGAGCCCACCCTGCGGGAGGTTACGTGGGGTGGGGTGGGGTGCAGTGTAGCCACGTCGCTAGGCTAGGAATGCGGGAGACAACCCGTGAGCCCACAGGAGCCGTCACCCTGGGTCTGGGGTAGAGCCCACAGGCGGGAAGAACTTGAGTGGCGTTTAAGCAGCCTTGCTCTGGAGGAGTGCTTGCTCTGTCCCAGCAGGCGGGGCTCTCCTCCGACCGCTTCCAGCAGCAGTGCTGGGGATAAGGGGGAGGGAGGGGTTGTTAAGAGGCGGTGTGGTTTAACCCTGATCGGCAACCAAGCACCACACAGCCACTCGCTCACCTTCCCCCTGCCCCAGTGGAATGGGGGACAGAATCAGGGAGGGGAGAAAAAAAAAACAATCAAACCCTAAAACCCGTGGGTTGAGATAAAGGCAGTTTAATAGGACAGCAGAGAAAGAGAAAATAACAATAACAACAACAGAATATACAAAACAAGTGATACACAACGCAATTGCTCACCACCCGATGCCCAGCCTGCCCCCAAGCAGCAATCACTCCCTCCCCTGGCCAACTCCCCCAGTTTCTATACTGAGCTTGACATCAGGTGGTATGGAATAGCCCTGATGGCTAAGTGGGATCAGCTGTCCTGCCTGCATTTTCTCCCAGCTTCTTGTGCACCTGGCAGAGCATGGGAAGCTGAAAAGCGTAAACAACTGAAACCAGGACAAGAGGTGAGCACGTGTTAAAGCATTCAAAAAATTAGGTATGGGCGAGGTGCTCAAGCATATCCTTATTTACTCTGGGAAGCCATAAAAACGTACTGGAGGGATGGAAGAAGGGAAAAGGCACCTCATGGTGACAACAGCAGGGCGGGCTCAGCTTCTAGCTTCACCGCTTGGGCAGCAACGGTGGCAGCTTACAGGTTGCTGCCAACCCCCCGGTGCCACAGGCCTCATTAAAGCATTAAAATACAATTGCTGCTGCCCCTGCCTGGGGAGTGGCAGGGCGTTGGGTGTACGCAGCGGTTGGGACACACATCTGGAGGGTGGAGGTGGGATGGAACTGGATTTATCATTAGAGCCCACTGCCTCCCTCCCGTCCTGCCCCGGAGCTCCTGAAGGGCGATGGTTCCTCTCTCGCAGAAGGCAGCATGCTCCGGTTTCTAGCGGAATGGAGCACCGCTCTTAAATGACACATGCCACAATTTTTTCCAGTTAGGAGGTATTTTCATACCTGGTTTAAATGTGAGTTGTTGCCCAGGATATAGGGAGTGACACATGGTTTGGGACTGAAGCTGGTGAAAAGGGTGACCAAGCCAGAATGGGCAAAGGAGAGAGCAATTTAAAAGCAGCAAAGCGCAGGCAATGGTTAATTGATGGGCTAACGGTTACACGAATGGGCTAAAGCACAAACTCCTTTAATTCATGGAGCTGGGAGATGGTTGAAAGAATCCCACCCAAAGCCAAGGCGTACAACCCAGCCATTGCCAGAGTCCATGGGAACACTGAAATGTGGTAAAAAAGAATTGGCTGTCAAGTATGTCCAAAAACTTAAAATCATTGAAAGGGTCAGAAAGAACACCACGAGAGAAGACTGAGAGTAGTAGTGTGAAATGTGTCCGGTGACGTGTGGCTGGGCTAGCATTTATATTGGCCTTCTGGGCACAGAGAAAGATGAACAGGAATAAAGAATATTTTCAGCACCAAAACAGTGAGAAACCAAGTAGTCCTTTGAGAAAACTGGACTTTTATTGTGGCAGTGGTCAGGTATCTTTAGCTTTCAATGCTATCTGCAAAGTGCGATGTGCAGTTCACATCCTGGCTGCTGCTGGAGTTCTAATCTGTTCAATTTTAAGATACAGAAAGGTTAGGGGTTTGAGGGTTTGTGGTTTTTTTTTTTCCAGTACATCGTTGCCACTGGGCTGTCCCACAGGTCTGGCTGACTTTCACAGCAGTAACTTGAAGGACTGTTCCAGAGACTGGAGAAGGCTGAGGGGTGGGCAATGGGTGCAAACAGGGTTTGGTCACCTCCTCTCTGCAGGCAAGTTTCAGGTCTGTGTAAAAACGACCTAATTAAGGACCAAAGTGGACCTCAGATAGGAGTGCATTTTGGTCGGTGGAGGATAAGCGAGCCACCAGGAATAGCCTCACTCGGGCTGTGAAAAAAGCCAGGGACAATAACTAGCAGGCATTCACAGTTGCCACAGGTGTTTTTTTTGGGAGGGGTGTGCAGAGAGGCTTTCTGAAGGTAGTAGCACTGGGCAGGGTGTCGAGCGCAATGTGAGAAGAGCATCTGCTGCAGTTCAATTCCAGTAGTCCGAGGCCACCTTGAAGGGCAAATGTCTTCATAGCTGAAGGTCTGTAAACATATTCCAGGGGCTTCGGAGCTGCTGGCAGGCTCAGGGCAGACTTACGGCTCCGTATTTATGTGTAGGACCTTGTCTTGCTCATGGGATGCCAGCGTCATCTCTGCCGTCCTGGATTAAATGCTAATGGTTTGGGGACGTATTCACTGCAAACAGGGAAGCTCTGCCAGCTCCTGTGTTGGGCGTCAGGAGGAAGGAGGAGGAAGGGGGAGCTGGCTCCGCTGGGCAGCAGAGACCAAATTGCTCCGGCCCTGCCATCCGCCCCGCACCGTGGCTGCGTGTGCACCCCATGGCGTAAGAGCCTTTTCGTAGCACAACAGCAGTTTTCCCCGAGCCCCGCTCAAGGAGAACACAGGGCAGGGCTGGGCGCTCACTCACATCCCCTGGGACTAGATCAGCCCGGGGACGCCAGTCAGCGGGAGCTGCAAGTTGAGTTGGAGGAGGTTTAGGGCTGTTGCTCCTTAATAATCTGCCTAGCCTTTCATCTGCTTATACTCCCCAGCCTGATGCAACCCTGAAGTGTTGTGAGAGCATGCGGAAAGGTAAGATTTTAGGTGGCAAAGTGATCATGGTTACACTTGAGGAAGCAGAAGTGTCTAGGCAGATCATCTTAGGGGTGCTGATAGGCAGTCATCAGATAAGGCTACAGGTACCTGATACCTGGCTGGCAGATTTAAAAAAAATAAAAAAGTGGTTTTATCAACAGGTTGATCGTGTATAATGTTACTGAGAAATACTATTTCTCATAGAATCATAGAATCATAAAGGTTGGAAAAGACCTCTGAGATCATCTAGTCCAAACATCAACCCAACAATACCATGACTACTAAACCATGTCCCAAAGTGCCACATCTACATGTTTTTTGAACACCTCCAGGGATGGTGACTCCNACAGTTGGCCTCAGCCCATCGACCCAGCCCACACCCTCAGTGTGGGCTCAGCCCAGATGGTGCCCCATGGGAGTACCATCCCAAGCACTCACATGGCATAATGCTAACATGTTTTGCAACAAAATACCGCACTATGGCCAAGAACCAGTCTACAGCAGCTGATGGGCTAGTAGACATCTTTGGAGAAAAAGGCTTTGGCTCCACATGGATTAGGTTTCCTTCATCCTTATCCATCACAGCACTTAAATGCAACATGAGATTTTGGTATTCCTAAACACGGATGAGGTAAATTGCTTTGTGTGTGTGCACGGAACTGTGTTTGTAACTGTGTGGTTATAAGTAAAGTTGCAGCTTGACATTTAAATCCTACTTTAACATTTTTCAGCTTTTACCTGTGTGCCCTGGTCAGGAATTCTACAGGGTTATCTCTGAGATAGACACAGCAGAAAACATTTTCCCTGAAAAAGAAAAATGGAAAGAACAGGGAAAAAAAAAATCCCGTTTTATGAGAAGTGTCTTAGAGGTGCAAGTATACGATTTTTAAAGGTAGGAAACCAAGAAGAAAAGGTAAAAAGTCCAGCAGGGCAGAAGTCTGGGCAGGCAAAAACTTATTTGAATGAGTTTTCAGTGATCCACCCTCAGTTCTGGTTAACAAAGAAACAATACATGTGTCAGTAGTTGATGATACCTTTGAAAAGCCACTTCTTCAGCAGCTACAAAGTCAAAAGCAAAGGTGGGATGAGTCTTCCAGCACCGAACAAAATGAGTTGGCAATTATCGTAAGTGCAATTTCAGTTCCTAATTTTCAAAATCAGTGCAAAGTGCTGTTTATAAAGCTTGATGGAGCCTTTTAGCAGTTATTGCTGTGTTGTGAAGAATACCGTGGATAATGCTGTCTATGGCTTATTTACACGATTACAAGATGGGAGACCGTAAGACAGCATATGAATGAAGTGCTGCTGTGTTTCAATGGGTATTTGATTGCCCTGCGTGCACCAGGAGCTGGCACTCCTATTTCAGCACTGTCTGGTGTTTCTCCAGCCCGCCAGTCCCACTGGCCCCTGCTGGATAAGAGCCCAAGGGCCTGCTAGCACAACCCATGGCTTCCTTCCCTCTGGGCCGTAGCTACGAGATATTTTGGGCGTGATGCTGGACAATACTAAGGAGACGGCATTAGAAAAATCAATTTGGCCTTCAGCATGGAAATGTTCCCAGCCTCTGAGCAACTGGCCAGTCCCCTCCTCACCACCTCTTCTTTCTCAGCAGTTCATCCTGGGGGTGCTGGGGGTAGAGGGGCAGCCACAGCAGAGGTGCTGGCTGCTGAAGGAGGGTGCTGGGGCAGCTCGGCACCTTCTCCCCTTGCTGCTCGCCACCGGCCGGGCTGCACCTCCTGGGCTCCCCTTCGTGCCAAGCTGGAGGGCACTGCTAGGCAAACAGGGAACATGGAGATCTGCAAGGGAAAACACCAACTTCTGCTGAGAAAGGGTCTTGGGTAGGGATAAGGAGGTTCATGCTGGCTGACTTTGGCACCTGGAGGGAAGACAGGGGTGTGGAGCCTTCTGCTTCACTGTTTCCTTTCCTCCTTGCCAGTGATTACCTGCACTGAGCGTTTCTGCCTTCAGAGCAAACCCCCTGGGAGCTTAACGCACGGCACCAGCAGTGGATACAGGGCAGCAGTGGATATACGAGTTAAGAAAGTGGGTTTTTCTGTGGCTGGGGAGAAGGGAAGTGCATTTCTTCTCATTTCTCAGAAGCTGGATGGTGTGTCTGCTTTCAAAAACTTGAAAACACGGAAGAAAATCTTACAGAGAAGGAGAGCTGCTCACTGCTCTGTGCCTTTTTTTGCACCTCCTTCCTCATCCAGTTACTTTGGCAAGCTGCCGATCTGTCACAGAATAAACCTCTTTCTCTCTCTTCTGGCAAATTTTTTTGCTTCTCGAATGTCTTGTATGCTTTATGTCCTAATTTTGGTGCTTTTTAGTGGTTGTACTCATCTCTCCTTCTCAAAATACACATCACCTTCTCTTAACATTTATCTCCACGCTGTCACTGCCAAGCATCCTTAATGTAGCTTTTCTATGCATTGACGTGCTCGTTGTGTCTCAGCCATGCTCGTCACCTTCTCTCAGTGTATTTAATGCTCAAAGGGGAGCAAGAATTTGGGTTTGAGGAGCAGGTTGGCAATAGGAGAAAATTCCAGGCCAGAAAATATGATAAAGAGATTAACTCAATACTGTACATAGATTTGCTCCTGTCGCTGGCAATGGCAAATCCATTGGGATACAAGAAAAATAGTTATTTTTAAAATAGGCATTTATTTGTTTTGCTGCAAGGTGACTCATTTGCTTGGGCTGTCTGAGAAAGCATTAAGTGTCTTAAAGTTTTAAAAATCGTGAAGGCTTAATGTCCCTTCAACACTCCCCCACCTTAGTCTCCATTACTGAAATGCTGTTTTAAATGTTGGTTTAACTTGAATTACTCTGTGATTCCTTATTTCATTTTCTTTGGTTTGCCTCTTGCCATGCTAAATGCGCTGACTAGAGTCAGTGCTTCCCTGCCGCACGCGTCACCATCTTTCCCTCCGCTGCCTCCATCCTTTACCCCACCATGATAATATTGACCTGAAAATCTATACTCTTCATCCTCGCTTCTTCAGCTGGAGCTGTATGCTTTTGGAAGACATGTGCGTGCAGTTGCGTTTCCCCCTCTCTGCTACAGCCTGCACATCTCCCCCCACGGGAGGCTGCTGCCTGCCCATGCCAGGCTGGCTTTCGTGCCCCCTTGCACTGCGCTCCTCCACCCAGGGTGTCCTCCCCATACCAGAGAGTGTCTCGCTCCTCTTGCTGATCATTTCTGGGTGCTCCTGACCTGCTCCCCTGTGGCTTGGCTTGGTTTTAGATGATTTCATGTGGCAAGTCCTTCAGCTGGGAAATGCCTGAAGGTACGGTTGTGATGTGAGGTGTCAATTTAATGATGTGCAGTTGACACGTCGCAATGGACTCTGAGCTCAGCGGGTGGGGGCATCTCCCGCTTCCAGGGGGCCTGGGAAATAGCTGTGGGACAGGAGCTTTGCTGGAAGGGACGTTATTTTTGCCCTGAGGTCTGCAGTGCTTGGCAGGTCAGCAAGGGAAGGAAATTGTGATCCAATTAATAGGAATGGACTAGAAAGATTTGGGCTGTATTTGCATTTTTTTCAGTTTCCACCTCCTGTAATGTGTTTGCTGGTTCTGTTTGGATACAGCAAGTTCCCCCAAGCAGAGTTTATCCATCTGACATGGGGTGGCACCAGCAGAAGCACAGCACCTCGTGCCGTGAGGTCTTCTGCCCCACCTGGCGGGGGGGGACACATAAAAACAACCACTGAGCAGAAAGTACTTGAGAAAGGGGATCAGAAAAAAATAGAGTGAGAGAAGAAAGCATGGGGAAGGTAGGAAATGTTAAAGAGAGACGTTTTTCTTTTAACATTTTTAACGATGTGGCCAGGCCACGCTCCCTTAGTTAAGTTGGAATTAGAGGATTAGGTTTTGGGTGGTAACGACCTTTTCCTAATTCTTTTCGCAATCTGCTTTTGTCTCCTCCAGCGTGCCTGACTTCTAGGAAACAGTCTCTCTTCCCTCTTCCAAGCTGCCAGAGCAGCTCAGATCTCAGCGATGCCTGCGCAGAGCCCCTCTGCAGCCAGCCTGGGGAAGAGCAGCGACCTGGCAGCTGGGGCTGGTGGCAGAGAGGACATCCCCTAGGAGCAAACAGGGTGATGGCTGTACTTCATCTCAGGGCAGGTAAAGGTGTCCTCCTCCCTGGCTGCTTGTCCCTGGGCAGAGCCATGGGAGCACCACTGGGTGCTCACCAAAGTCCTGTTTCATTTCAGTTCAGAAAACACAAAGGTCTCCGTTTCTGGAATGAGTAATTGCTCCTTACCACAGAAGCTGGTGTCTCTGCAGTGCTCCTGGAGAAATGACGATGTCAGCAAACATAAGGGAGCAAGGATGTTTAGAAGAAAAAGCAGCCTTACAGCCACAGACAAAGCTGCTTTGAGTAAGACATCAAGAGAACATGATCATGGTAGTTAATCTCTCAAAAAGCCCAAGGAGGACATGAGGAGATGGGAGGAGGGACAGGTTTCTGAGCTACCAGGCTTCTACCTGGGAGGAAAGCTAGTTCTCGGAGCCCAAGGTTTCCAAACCCTAAAAAGAAAACAAAAATCCAATCAACTCTTTTGGACCATTTTAAATCTATCGGAGGAGACAAACTTGTATTAATCCACGTACAGCCACTGAAGGCTGTTTCAGATGTTGAAATAAAAAGTCTCTCGAGGGTTTCTGCCCTCTAAAATTAAATCAGATTCATTTTTGCCTGATGACTTGCTTTTGATTATGATGAAGGTTTGTTCTGAATGAACCTTTCCAGGCATGCAAAGCGCCTAGGCTGGCAAATGAATGTTTTAATAGATCTGGGATCTCAAAGCTCCCATGTGCCATTACACAGTGCTCTCTCCCGCCCACTCACAACACTGATGTTAAGATGGTTTCTCTCGATCAGGATAAGCTTATTTCCTTCAAGTTGTTCTTTTTTTCCTCCAAAAGGAGATATCAGTGGAAAATTAGGGTGTTTCCTTGGGCAGACAGTAAGTCATTAGTAGCTATGTTGCAATAGCTTTGTTCATAAATATTGTTAAATTCTTCACATCTTTCATTTTATGGACATCACAATCTAAAGACTCCTTTTCCACTGGGGAAGATGTTTCTTTGGTCATTGGAAGTGGGCACCTGGCCACAAGCTGGGACGCTGCCCCAGGAGCCCCAGCCCTCATTCCTGGCTGTTCCTGCAACTTTTGAAATTCACTTGGGCTGACACATGAGGCCAAATCTCCAGTGCTGTGTTTGGGGAGGAATGTAAGAAACAAGATGAAGAGGGATCCTTCTCCTGTTGTGTTCTTCCACTGACCTACAATCCCTGGCATGGGAATTTCCTCCACAGTCACCTCTCTTCAGGCTTACAATGCCTTGCAAGGCTGACCTCCCCCTGTGAAAATCCTCCCATGCCTGTGCCCACCTGGTTATCTCATTTTCCTCCATGCTGCACTGAAAACCCAACTCTTTCCAGGCTTCCTTGGCAGGCTGAGCTCCCCAGAGCCCCTTGCCCAAACTGCTGCTCTGCTCCTGGTCTTCTCCCAGTGATAAGCATCTGCCTTGGACAGGGTCGTACCCATCTCATATGTCCCCTGCCTTGGCAGCAAATAACTGAGCAGAGTTCCTCACTCACACCCCCTGGGTAATATTTCCATGAGACCTGTTATTTGCCAACTTTCCTACAGAGCAGCAGCAAAGTCTTAGTTGAGGCGAGGTGCATGGCCTCCCACCCTTCCCGTCTATAGGCTCCCTACGCTCTGACAAGTGGGGAGACTGGGGTGGGTTTTACCTGATTTTGCTCTTAATAGATTCACTTAAGCTACTACTATTTCTTCTTCAAGACACTGCCTGTGAATATCATTGCAAAATACTGCTTTCTTTGTTCCTTGGGCCTCCTTGCGCTGAGATTGAGTGCTGGCCACAGCAGCTCTTCTGGTAGGCTTTCTGGTTCTGATGTGTTTGAGAAAAGGTTTACTGTCAGCCTCCACGCTGTTAGCTCCTTGGATTTCTATTCTGGGGCTGCCTTACTGTAGTCTCACATCTAATTTGCCTAATTTCTGCATTTGATTTCTACTTTTTGAAGGGTGTCTGTTTGCTTTGAATCACGCTGTTGTCCCGCTGTTTAGCCACCTGGGGTATGTGTGTGTTTATTTTTTTATTTATTGTTGGTACACATTTACTCTGAGTTTCTAATGTGGTGTGTTTAAACAGATCCCACAGTTACAGGGCTCTTCAAGAAAAACGTGGGCAGACATCACAGCAGATCAAGCTCTCCTGTTGGGCTCCATATATGGTTAAAAAAGTTAAGTCATGAAGAAGTTCACAGCTGTCCTTGCAACCTACAAACCTGGCCTCCACAAACCTCCCGCTGGATGAGCTCACTCGTCTGCCATGTAGCAGCCCTCCATCCTTGTCCAGCAGCAAGAGGTGATTTAGGGGGCTGCATCTAGGGCCTTTACCCCCACGTGTTCCAGAAGCAGCTGGCCAGTGTTGCAGAGCAGGAATGGATGTGCTCACAGATCTGGGTCTGCAGCAGGGAAAAGAGGGACTTCATAGTCGCAGATTTCCCAGTAATTCTTAATTTTTGCCTCTGTAGTACTGAGTCCTCTGTCCTTTAGTTCAGTCTGTGTTTCTGTCAAATTTATGAACAACCTTTCCCATAAAATCCCATGAACACAGATGTCCCTATGGATGACAGTCTTCTGAAAACCCTGGTCCACTAGAAAAGTCCTGGTTGTTTCCACAGCTTTTGGCCTTTTATACTTCCTCCTTGATTTGCTAGTGCTGAGGGGTTAGACTTTTTTTTAGGTAAATGTTTTTTTTTTTTTTGGTGGAACTTCAAGGTCATATTCATACTTATGTACTCCATTCAGAAGCTATGCTTTTCTGCCTTCCTTCCCCAGTAACTTTATATTGCTGTATATACAATCCTTCAGTCATGCAAAAGCTGTATTTTTAGAAAGCTCTGCTTGGCTCCTACCTAGGGGCACGCAGCCGTAAAGTGCAGCGCTGCTTGACTGGCCCTTCCCTGCTCTCCCTGCAGCCAGACCTTCACTCCTGTCAGGTTAAATACTCGGTCGGTTGGTAACCCCAACACTACTGTTGGAAGAAATGTCGAATAGCTTAACTTTGGAGAGCCTTTCTCAAAGTGCGTTGACAAAGCAAGTCAATAGCTGTTTGTTAGATTTTTCTGGTCATTTTGCTCACAGAATTTGGCAGAATTTGAAGCTCCCCACACACCTTTTTTCTTTCACACCCTTATAGACACAAAGAGAAACCCCTGTCAACGTTTGTCCCCAGACAACGCAGCCATTAGATGGAAAGCCCCTGAGCACCGGGCATCACTTGCTCATCACTTGCTCATCAGGTGGCTGCTGCAATTTTTTGGCATGTGGGATGTTTAATTCTGCACAACCTTCATGAGGCAAAGGCACCCAGCAAGGTCCCCCTCTCCACAGGGGACACAGGCAGAGCAAGCAGCACCATGAGTGGAAATGGGAAAGGGTAAATAATTTGTTTCCTGAAGTCTGGACAACTGTTGCCATCCCTTGCACACCTGCTGAAGGGATTTCCATTTTCAGACACCAGCAGTGATGCAGTGACTTCCTTGAGGGACGTCTGAAATGGGGACAAGTGCCCATTTCCCATTTTCCCCATTTCCAATGGGGAAAAGTGATGTTTATTCTCAGCACTTCCCCCCAGCAGCATCATTCTCCAGTGCCTTTCTCCTCCTGTCCTTCAGCGGTACCTGAACTGTACATAAATCCCTGCTTTGTTTTGCTAGTAGAAACCGTGCAAACATGTAAGGGCACTTTATTTTCTCCATCTCCAGCTTGAGGTGGTGGGAAAAAAAAAAAAAGAGTAAATGTTTACAGCTGCTTCAGCCAGATTGGAGTGAAAACCCAAAGATGAACTTCTCTCTTGCTCTGCCTGTACCGAGAATATGAACAGAGGGAGGTTTTCATTCCTGTGAAAAGTCTCCGATTATTCCTAGTGACTTGATTATTTTTTCAGAGCAAGAAAAAAAATGCTATTTTAAGACATCACTAGAGGAATGAATTTGACAAGCCTTTATCCAACTGTATGTTTAAATTTTTAAAGGAAAAAAAGAATCCAGTATGACTGACAAGGTCCTTTTAAAACACATAATATGCTGAACCTTACATGACATTTCCGTGGGTGTTAGTCTAAAAAGCTATCTTCACATGCAATGTAGCAAATGAACTGTGTAAGGCAAGGGATGTAGCTATATGCATCCTTGCTGAGTAGTACTATAGGATTGTAAAACCTGACTAACTTGTTCTCTCAAAGCTCCTTGTCCCTAGGGAAGTGGCTGGTGTATTCTTGTTCTTTCAAACATCTGAAAATTTTGCTTTAGACTAGCTATTGCCATTTATACTCTATGTTGCAGACAGTTGATCCTTAAAGAGGTGAGGGGCTTGTACTTCGCGAGCTGCTACATGGGAAGCCAGCAGAGGTGAAGGATGACCTCTGGCTCTCACAGGAGCTCATTGTCCTTTTCCCATTGAGGAAATGTTTGCCTGACTGTTCCCCTTGAAGGTTAGGAGAGGGCTGGGTGTCACGCAGCCTGCCGGTAGGGACAGGGGAGAAGCTCAGTGGTGGGATGGTGATGGCCCTTAGGGCAGGAGTGAGGAGTGCCAGCAGCAGTGGGGGCTGCTTTATAAGGCAGGCAGCATCCTTCAGCTCCAGCCAGAGACTTGTGGAGAAAGAGAAGCTTCCTCTCGTCGCTCCAGAAGAGCAAAAATGTAAAAGCCAGCAAGTGAAACTCTGCCAGAAACACAGTGTTTCTTTTTTCGCTGAGAAAATTGGCTTATTGCTGCTGCCCCATCCCTTCTGGTGGTTTATGCACAGATGGGTAACCCTGCTATTTTATTCTCCGGATTCAGCCACCAAACAGTCACCTCCAACCTCTCCTTTTTTAGGAGGTCTTGTCTCCATGCGAGGTGTGTGGACCACGGCTTTAAAGGGCTGACAGCTCATCACACATGATAGAACTAACTGAGGCGAAGTGATCTGGCCACCTCAGTGTCCACCTCTTCTATGGGGAAGGATCTCTGGCATTCTCAGGGCCAGCCTCCTGCCCAGTTCGGTGCCATGTGCAGCCACGTTGTTCTTGCTTCAAGTGTCCCAGTGGTGGAGACCCTGCAGCTCCTATATCCATTTCTATGCTATTACTGCGGCCCATCTAGCCCACTTATCGTATCAGTTCACATTCCTGTCCCCCACTGAAAGGCAGAATGGCTTATACCCATCCCTTTATTGCTTTTTTTTTAAATTGTTTGAAGATCTTTATCAGGTGTCCCTCCCTTGCTTTCCATCTGTCTTTTCATCTCTTTTCAGTTTTTCTGGACCTCTGCATCATCCTCACCCTTCCTTGGGGGGGTCTCTGGTCAGCTGTTCAAGTCTTCCTTGAGGAGCAGTGCTACAAACCCACCAACACCCTTCAGCTGAGACCATCCCTGTGAGAAGGAAAGCGGAAGAGTCTGGCCATCTTTTCTAACCTGTAAGAAAGAAACTGTGCATGCCTCCACCAACCCTCCAATGGTCTTGCCATGAGTAGCTGTTTTCATTTAATTTTCCTTTCCCTGAAACTCATGTTTGTTTGTTTTTAATTTCA
>VZTL01079103.1:0-27856 GCA_013400535.1 Scopus umbretta
GTAAACAGCTGAAACCAGGAGAGCTAGTAAGCGTAACGGCTCCTGGAATATACTTTAGGATTATGAAATGAAGTCTTGAAAGATTTCTGAGGCTTGAAAAACGCTGAAATGTCCAGTAGACCAGAAAGGCTTATGAACAATTGGCTATAAAATATGATAATAGCTGTTTATCCCAAACAGTATTCTTATTCTTACCTCTCTAGCATTATCCAAGAGAACTTTCATGGTTGAGTGGCATTAGTCAGAGTATGTGGTAAAATATGTTTGCTGTTGTGTTGGAGAAGCCCAAGAAGTGAGGACTGAAGTTCCTTCCACACTTGCCTTGTCTGTCTGTACATAGATGCAAAGGATAATTCTCTTATGTAGGCCCTTGTCTTGAGAGAGAACAGTTGCTGTGGGGCTGGTGCTTTGGTTTTTCTAGAGGGGTGGACACGTGTATGTGAGATTGGCTGGTGGAGCCATGGAGGGTTCTGCTCTGGTGCATGAAGCAGCATAGTGAGAGAGGGAGAAGGCACTTTGCATTGATTTCATGTTTGCAAAGCTGAAATATTTCCAAACCCCATTGCAAATTGGACATAAAATAATATGTAAGGCTTAACCTGAGAAAATTTCATTTTTGCTTCAACACCAAATTAATTTTGATGTTTCTTTAATTTTTAGATGATTGGTGTCTTGAAAGTAGTAGCAGTTCATGATAATGCTTGATGCTGTCCTACAGTCTAAATATTCAGTTGAAATACTCAAGTGATTGTGGTATCTTGTCATTCTGGGCTATCAGTGGAAGTCTACTATCAGTGATGGTATGAATGAATATTGGGAACACTCATGAGTGAGCAAATTAAAATATGTTTTATAACATGTTGCTGTGAAATAAAATATTTTAAGAAAAATACTTTGAGTGTTATTTTAAATTAGTCAATAATATTTAGCAAAAGCACAGTGCCTTCAAAGACATACTGTAGTAGAAGATAATTTTAATGGAAATTTTTTGGTCAGCTGAAGTTTTTTTTCAGTTTTCTTTTGCAGGAAAGCTGTCACGGCAATTTATACACATATGTATTTATATATAGTGGTCTCTCTGACAGAACTGTGGAAGTCAAGAAGATAGGATAGGTTAACATAAGAAAAGCAATGCTAATGACATTATGCCATTAATGATCGTTTCTCCCTTACAGCATAGGAAAATAAGGGGGAGGTCACCAGAGAGAAAAGAGAACAAACAAATGAACAAATAAAAAAAATATTGAGCCCTCCTGTGTCCATCCTCCTCAGGCATCCTACATGTGAAATCCTTTCTCTTGTTAGGAAAGTAATTATACGGAGGTTGCTAACCCAGTTCTCTTTCAAGTACTAAAATAATGGAGAATCTTTCTCAGTCCAGGTAGCAATTAGCAGTCCTTTCTCAGTCCAGGTAGCAATTAGCAGTCACCTAGTTGTCAGGCTGGTGCTATCCTGTTGGCAATCTCCTCAGGGATGCCTTCTGCATTGATTTGAATGGGAGCAGTAGAAGAAGAGTTCCCATTAACTACTGATGACTTTTTTTTAGTTCTTCATCACATGCCTGATTTCCCCCATAGTACGCTGCTTTTTCTAATGCCACCTATCTCTATGCTGGCTACTGTTAATTTTGCTATCAGTTGTGTAAATTCATTCACAGAGCTCATGGTTCTGCAAGATGTCTTCCCTCCCTTTGTGGGCTGGCTGGCACCACCGTTAATGCCTCCACTCAAGTCTGGGGACTGTGTTTGTGTGAAGTAGCTGTGAGAAAGAGGAACAGTCTGTCCTTCCTCTGTGGAGTGTCAAACGTGCTTTTGGTACTTCATGTAAATAAATAAGCTCCTTTAATAAACCAGTTTTGGCATGTAGCCAAATCACCATGATCTAGAAGGCTGCTCCTCATTCTTTATGTTTTTGGAAAGCCAGAGGTTAATTAACTCCACTCCTATTGGAAATAAGAAATATCTGCAGCAGCTACTAAACGTATGTTTAATTATTGCATGCTCTGAAATCAGAACTGTGTGCGGTTTATGAAGTCAGCTATTCTGCAGCAGCATTTATTTTAATTAGTTTATTGATACGGAATTTTAAAACTTAGCACTGGACTGTATTGTTATGGTTCGGCTTGTTAATCATATGTGGTTAACTGACGCGTTCCAGTGTATCCCTTCACTTTCTCATTCCTTTCTTCTTTACTCATGGACCATAATTGGTTAGTAGGATGCTCGTGCCAAGAAGGATCTTTACAGATCTCCAGGGCTGGTCATGTATCCATGTACTAACACACAATTTCATGTGCCTGAAATCAGTGTCAGGATTTCCTCAAAGTTCTGTAATAGACATTCTGCAAACATGATCTGCTTGTTAATGAAGTAAAACATTAGATGACTACTTACGGTATTTTTTTTTTTTTTGCCCAAATGACAGAAGAAGCTTTTAAATGAATGAAAATTATGTTTTTCATAGAATTTTTTCCTCTTTGTTCTGAGCAGCTCATTTTGAATGCTTGCACATTACTGAGAAGCCTGTGACTGAATTTGGGCTTTCTAGGGAAACGTGTAACAGAGAGAGACTGTAAGTAAGGCCATACATTCTCTAAGTTTGCAGAAAAGAAGCAGAGAAAAGGAAAGAGAATCATATGTAGAAAAAAATTAACATAAAATTATTTTACAGTTAGGAAAATTATTTATTTCATGCGATTCAAATAATAGCAGGGGTTTTTTTTCTCTTCAGAAATACTTACAGTTTGCCTGAACTCTCCTTCCCTTTTATTCTACTGGTATGTATTTATGGAGATGACACTTGGTGATACTGACTACTAGAGTATACATCAAAGTCCTGGTAACATGAACAGTCCCCCAGAAATTTGTGGCTGAGCACCCAGCCTTTTCTGTGGAACCTCAGATGCTCCATTTTTCACTGTTTAGCATCACTGCATTTGCAGAAGGAATACAAAAAGAGGAGGGAAGTCTATACTATGCTTAAGAAAGTCAATGTCATTGAAGAAGTGCTTGCAACAGTTTCTAAATTTTCTTTTCAGACAAGACTAGCTCATGTATTTAATTATTAACTTCTTTTATTTATGGATTTGGAAGCAAATGTTTGTGTGTCTGCAAATGATTCTTCAGGAAATCAAAGACTTCTCCCTGAGGACCTCGCAGCATGGACCACTTCACGGCAACGCTTTCTGTTTAAATCCTGATTTAGATTGCTGTCTTGTTTAATCCTTATCATCACTGTTTTGTTTCATCCTGTGCAAACCGATAATTCATAATTCTTGATGTACGTTTTTCAGGGCCTCTGGTGGTTTGCTAAAGGATTTTGGAAAATTGATAAAAACTTTGTGGAGCTTTTAAGGGGAGAGAGGGGAAAGCAGCAGGTGTTTTTACCAGTGCTAGGCTTAGCTGGGTGCTGTACAACTTTGTGTACTTAGGTAAGCTCTTGTATGTGTATTGTTATCTTTGTCCATGGTGGATGTAGATGTAAATTTGGTGACTTCTTTTGACCGCGGTTCTGCCTCGGGCTATTCCGTAGGCAGGAACACGTTACAGCAGCAGTAATAGTGGAAGGATGCAGAATAAATGTGTGCTGGCAACAGGAGGTGGCCACAGTGCTTGGACAGTTTTCTGGTAGCCTATATGAAATGCTCCGTATTTCTTGTCCCAGTTTCAGTGTATGGGTAACAGATGGTTAACAGAGGAATTATTAGTCACTGGCCATTCTGTTGTCAACCTGGAGAACACGGAAAGTGAATCACTTCCCACTTCCCTAGGTGATATTTCTTTTTCAAGAGTAGTGCTTATATTTTATTCATTTTTATAGATAAATACATGTAGGACTTGGAAGGATGGTTACCCTACTCCTCCCATGAGTAGTATGCTTATCTTAAAATGCATAAATAAATAAAACCTCTTTATTCTTTAAGTTTGGTTCTCTCTAGTTATTCTTTGGGGATTTAAAATGTGCAATTTTGCATGTTCATATATACAGAAGTATATACTTGTAGTGATTGAAGGCATTTTTAATAGTGTGAAAAATTTTCCCTTTAACTCTACCATCCATAAAAATTTGTATCATTTATATTCAGTGTTGTCTTCTGGTTTTGGTGTTCTGTGTGGTTGTGTGGGCTTTGGGGATCAGCTTTATGACGCTACAATTGTTGGCAGGTATTCAAGCCTTAAAATAATTGCCCATCTGTGTAACTTTCAGTGAAAAATTAACCACTCAGAATGAGTAGCTGTGACATAATGTGAAGTCTGATTTGACAACATGTAAGATGACAGAGGAAAGTGAGAGGTAACATAATACACAGTCTATCAAGTAAGGTTGTTTATGCATCTCTGAATTCAAGATTCATGGAAATGGCAAATTCAAGAATCAAGAGCCAAAAAAATCCAGGCAGAATTTAAAGAAAACTCTGAACATCAAAGGAAGATGTAATCAAATGTTTCCTAGCAGAAAAAAAACATATAGGGAGGAATGCAAAATCCAGGGGAGTGGGGCTGGAGGGGAAAGAAGAAGTAGTATTTGAGAGAAATAGCGGGAGAAAAAGTGTGCTTGCTACCTGTGGGCAACCAAAGTTGTGTGAGTCAGCTTTCTGATAAACAACTATTGTTTCTGATCAGTGATTAAAGGAAGATAATACCAGAAAATGCTCTTTCTCTGAACTCTTAACTCTCTTAACTCATTACTTTGATGAATGTCAGTATGCTGATACAGGTTTCTTCTGCAGCTGCATGTCTGAATGTTACCGGTTTGCTCTACTCCATTCAGGGTGAACTGAAAAAAAATTACTTGCCTCTGGCGGGGCGGTCAGTGCTGTGTGTGGCATCCGCCTACACTGGAAGTGGATAGACTAGGCAGGAATTTCTCTCTTAAAGAAACCAAAACTCTTTTACTATTAATGATTTCCACCCCACCCCCACCCCCCACGTACCTGATGTTTCTTCAGAGGCTGAGGTAAGACCATTGTTGGAGAAATTGGCACGGTTGGAGACAGGCTGAGTGTCTCTGCTTGTCTGCCTGCTGCTCTCACCCCACCACAGCCGGCCGGGTCCAGGGAGTGGGTTCTCTGCATTTGCTTCACGGTGCCTGGGCGGCTTAGCCTAAACACCTCACAGCAGCAGTGTGAGCAATCCTAGCTGACTTTGCACAGAAGTGCATGACAGAGTGCTTATATGAGCTGTGTTTTTGGCAAGACCCTTATGTTACCCCTTATGACTGCTCTGCCTGTGGCTTTCTTGCTACTAAATGTGCGGCCAGGCAGTTTTCTCAACCCATGAAGCTTGGATGGCTTTTGGAGGGAAAAAGCGGATTCAGTGAGAAAGAGACAAGGAGAGAGACAGACCTCTCCCTATTACAGATTACCTAACAACCAGCTTGTTATAGCAGAAACATAATTATTTGGAAGATACGGCCTGAAGTCCCAGAACTGAATCAAGCGGAGCCGGGCTTTATGCTTAGGTCTATGAAGCCCCAGCTGGGTTTCCCAGCTCCAGGCTATGGAGTACCGTCATGTGTTGGAAAGACCTTTGGCTGCACCAGAAATTCCAGCTACATCAAAACTGGGTTACTCTTGTTTCCGTTGGGTTTGAAAAATTCCTGTTCCAAATCAGCTCTGCTGTGTGTCTCTAAACTGAAAGGATGGGACTTGAACTGCCAGGGTAAAGCCATGTCTGCGCCTGAGATAACTGTAAAACCACAGCCTGGATGTTCGTCCTTCTCACCTCTGGGTCTTAACGGGCAATTTGCTGGGGGCACGAGCGATATCGTTTTGTCCATTTAGCAAATAACACAGGATAATTTGGGAAAGTATCTTAGGAAAGATTATTTTCTGGTCTGTTAAATTGCGTCTCCAATAAACTTTCCTGTAGTGTTAACGTTTTGGATACAGTCCTGTTCCAGAAATGCTTAGATATGAAACGTCTGTAATTTGTGAATGATGCATTACTTTGTGCATGTGTGTTTGTGATATAGTCCCACACATGACTCGCATCCAAGGAGAGCATATGTTCACAAACAGCCAAAGAAAAAGAAGTTACTTGCCAGGTCAGTGACTGATCTTCAGATCTACAAATCCATATATATCCTGTGTCCTCTTGTGCTTTGATTAAATGCCAGTACATTTGGGTCTCCGAAGGGGTGTGCGTATATATGTAAATGTACATATATTTGTGTATGTATAGGAAATGTGTGCATATATACATGAGTGTACATGTATCTTATATGTAGGTGTATAAATGTATACATACATACTAGTTCCAAGATGCACACTTCGTGGGTTGAACCATTGCTAGGAAAATCTGTCATCTAGGACACATGAAATGCATGAGGAAAAACAAAAATCCCAAAGAACTCCACTTACTAAATAAAAAGTAGTTATCTGTTTACTGACTTGTAAATTTACATATTTTTACTAAACACCGAATCTCTGAATTTCAAACAGCTTTTAATGTTTTTCTTCATTAGACTTTTTATGAAGGTTAACCTGTTGCATTAAGTAAACAGAGTAAAATGTTGAAAAGAGTATACGATGGAGAAACACATGAATATGTCTTACAGATGAGTCACCAGAGCTCTGGTAAGTCAGAAAAAGAAAGCACAGCTCCTCTTCAAAACATCGTTGCATTCCAGGTGCTTTGACCACTGTGTCCAACTCCAATGACGGCTTAAATAGCTCGACTGTGTGCAGGATTTTGCAAGAGCAGCACATAGTGAATATGTATGTAGTGTATTAATTTAAATATTGCTACCTTAGTTTTTCATTTCCATGTCCAGGAAGGTATCTTGCGGACAACAAAGATTACAGTGGAACAGTAATTGTTGGTTACTGGTTCACTTTTGTCAAGACTGTAGATTGTTAATTTTTTTTTTTTTTTTTCTTATTCTGGAACACATAGTACGTCCTAAACCATCTAAGGTGTTGCACAAGTTTGATAGTAAAACCCAAGCAAACTTGTAAGTATGAATTGTTCTGTCATTAACCAGTACTGATGTTTGACTGAGCAACTTAAACATTCCCTATGTGGCTAGAAGCAGTAGGCATCCTCACAGTGATTATAACCATATGAGAGGCTTAGTTTGATATCAGATTTGCTTGAATTCACTTAGCAGAATTATTCTGAGAGTATACGGCTGCATTATACTTTCTTACTTATCTCTTGGGAACAAGGGTGATGCTTCTCAGAAACTGCTCATTTCACCATCTATGCAAATTACAAAAATGGGTTCTTTTAAGAGGTCTACAGTAGCAAAGGTGTCACTGTTACTATGTTAATCGTGTTAACTGAATCAGCTGGTATTTGAGATGGCAAATTTATGTAGCAGCAAGCAATACCATTTTTAAACTTCTCAAATGTGCAAAAAGTATCAGGTTTTAACAAAACAAGCCACGTTCCAATTTACCAGGGGTTGATGACCTAATTAAAGCCATAACGTTCCACCACCAAAGAGTACCCATCAGCTTCCTTCCACTTGTACAAACAAAATCAATAAATCTGCGAGAAGCCTTCATTTTAGAACAAAGGGAGGATAATGTAAATCCTTGGATGTTGGGTTATATAATGGCATGGATGACCCCTAAAGCAAATAAAGCCCTCTTGTAACATTGAGTTATGTGCAATGTAATCTGCTAATTTAGCTGTAAAACTGTTGGGTTTTGGGGGGGTTTTGTGGTTTTGTTTTGGTTGGTTGTTTTGTTTTGTTTTGGTTTTTTTTCTGATATATTTTTCTTGAGTCCAGGTGAGGTGAGGAAACAAATGTTCCATTTCATCTCTAAAATAGTACACATCAGCATATTTCTCTCTGCCTCTTGAGCTTCGGATGGGGACTTCTGTGGGTGATCCCTCAGGGAAGAAATTTCTGTTCAGAAAGGTTAATGGGGTGCGCCGCTCACTCATATTTCATGAATCCGGTTGGTGTCTCATGTGATTGGGGTTAAACGTGAACTGACTCTGGCCTCTCACAGTTACTGCCTTCCAGAAGCGTTGCAGGTGCTGCGGTAAGTCTGGCACTCGGGCGCCCTGCGGTTCAGCCGCAGGGTGCTGCCCCGGCATGGCTGTGCGGCCAGCCCTCTGTTGGTGGGACTCCCCTGCGCCCCGGGAGGCTGCAACACCGGTACTCTCTTGGCTTCCTCTGGCATATTGCCTGAACCAGGCTTCTCCTCCAGCTTCTAAAATGGTGCTTCAATGGTGTCCAATTTCTGTGTGGCCTCAGGGTGGGATGCTGTCATCGCCTGTGTTCACTTCTCCTGCGCCTCTGCTGGGGAGCACAGCTAGTGATGGACAAGCTTTGCATGGGTTGCCAAATACCTTTCTGGTACGGTTAAACGGTAAACACAAGATACTATGGAATGGCTTGGGGGGGTGGTGTGTGAAACCCAACTTTCTAATCACAGAACCGTTCCTCTAACTTGCCAGTGTCCTGGGACACCATCCATGCCCAGGAAGGCAGGTTATCTTCCTCTTCCTTCTAAGGTGCTGAGAACACCTTGGATAGGAGGGTGCCTGCCCTGCTGCCACGTTCCAGTCATTGCTGTTGCTCTGCCTAACCTTGAGGTGCAGGTGCAGGTGATGGTTGCAGGTTCCAGACTGGTGAGTGGCTCACTGAGTGACAAACTTCTTTAATGCCTTACTTCTCTCTAGAGGAGTCAGTCTGAGGTGAAAGCACCTGCTCCAGGGACAGATGCTTGGCCAACCCTCCTCCTCAGCCCCAGCCGCCAGCGCACCAAATGGCTGTGGGCAGTGTGTACCATGGTGAAAGCAAAGTGGTTCTGCCACCATCTCCCATCCCTGCAGCAGGAGAGGCTGCAGCTCAGGGCTGGCACTCAGCACCAAAATCCAACAGGTCCAGGGTCAGCACCTGACCCTGTGCTGCAGGTTGCCAAGTTGCTCTCCTTACAGCAGAAATGCAGTTGTCTTTCTAGGCTTTGTGCAGCTGTCCTGCAGGAGAGGGGTTTTGTCTCCTTCACAGCTGGTGTATTTCTAGGTGTTGAATAACCTGAGATATAATATTTTGCTAATATTGATTAAGTCTTGGATCACCTAGGTGTCAACACAGAAAAATTTTTACTGTTCATTTTCCTTCAGAAAGGACCTTGAAAAAAACATGACAGGTCATAGTTTGGTCATTAAAGATATCAGGTACAGGGAAAATTAACTATGTAGAAGGTATTGGATAAAAAAAAAAGGCTTGTACTGAGCTTAATATGAATGTTATAATGAAATAATAAAAAATAAAAATCCCATAGAACTGTCTCACTAATATAATTCCTACATATAATTATTCTATGATAGCAAAATAAAATAATGCCGTAGAGAAAGAGATGGGAGACTCCACAGGGAGCAGGAACAGAGACTGTGGAAGTATTTAGATGACTTTTCAGAGGAAATTGTGAGAAAAACTGTTGGGAGAGTAAGCTCGTTTTGTGAAATTATAATCCAATACACCATCTGGGAACGTGCATGGTTCCAGCTGAGCAAGAAGTCTTAGTGGTTTAGTGTGATAAATACTAACTCATTGTAAAATCCCATTTTCCTGATGCTGTTAATTTATTTCTTCTGTTGAGGAAAAAAATAGACATAAATGTACATAGCTTTATTTCTGAAGAAGAGAGTAGCAAGGGTAGAGAATAAATGAAAATATTTTCAGTACCTTAAATGGCTGAAAATTCACCATTTTGTCGGAAACACTAATTAGTGTCTTAACTGCATTACACGACATGAACTACATTAGTTTAAATATTGGACACAAAACGCATATTTTCATTTATATATTTTAAATGAAGTTGATGAAATTTGCTCTGCTGTGGGATGCCTATAAAATGCCACTTGCAAAATTTGTTATTTTCAATATATTTATAGTCCAGCACTTATCAGAGGGCCTGGATAAAGTCCTTAAAAACGAATAGATTAGGCTTAAATGAACTTTAAGTGAGAAATAAGGTGTTTTGCAGATCCTGGCTTTTGGATGCATTTCATCCCCAAGTTAGTTACCTTTGCCAAGGCAATTCCTTTTTCTAATGGGTTAACAAAATGGGAAAAGCTCTGACTTTTTGGATAAAAAAACTTCAGCAACCAAACGAGAGTATGTTAGTGTGCACTAATCATTATGCAGTATGCAATTTATTTTTTCATAAGGTCAAACCGTATGGTCTATAATAAAGCAAAATGCTTATTGATGGTTACAGACGCTTTGCTTGTGGAGCCTCTAAAGAGTCTGTTGTTCTATATATAAATGTCTTTTTAAACTTGGTTTGTTACATCAGCAAATGATTTCTGGGAAGACCAGCTGCTGGCTTGGCCACCCACGCATACCTGAAGCTGTCGTAAAGCTTTGTGTGTGGCTTGGTCTGTCCCTGCCAAGACGTCCCGGGGACTGGGCTCTCCTGCTGCTCTCCTGTGCTGCCCCAGGGCGGTGAGCACCCACGCAACACAGGGTGGTCATGGGGGTCCATCACAGTCTTCTCTGTAAAAAGAAATCCCGATCCTGCCCAAATCCCTTTTAGCAGGTGGTTTTACTCATCAGTGCTATTTAAGCAGAACACTAAACAAAATGGATCCCCTCTCAGTTCTGCCTGGTTTTTCTGTTCCTGTGCCCATCCGGGTCTGCTCCTCACTCATTCCCTCTGCCTTTGTCACACCCTGCTGAGCACTGCCTGGGGCTCTGAGCTCTGGTGCCCTTCCTGACTGAGAAATACTAGCTGGTTGCCTGATCCTGGGCTACTGAGCTCATGAAGGGGCCAGGCAGCCTCCCTCACCCCCACTGCTGTTTGAGGGAGTGGAGGAGGGAGATGGGGGTGCTGTCACCCATCTCATGCAGGAGATCGTGTGAAATACAGAGCAAGATGCAAAATGGCAAGCTGACTGTCATAAAGTTGTCAAGCATATGAGCATGGCAAGTTAGGACTGTGTTTGAGGGGTTTTTTACTGAGCAGCTCTGAAGCACACCGAGTTGAGTCTGTGAGTGAATACCTTTTTTTTAGCTCTTTGGACAAATTCTCAGTTGGTACCAATACATGGTGATATCCACGGGCTGCATTGAATTATGCTGTGGTAGAATCAGGATACATGATATATAGAGCAGACAAGTAAGAAAAAAACCTTGAGGTTTTGAAAGAATTGAACAGACAATTAGATTTGAATGTCTGAAATATGGAGTTCCTGGTTTGTTTGATTTTTGGCTTTCCTTCTAGTGCAACAGGTCCTACTTATCTCTGAAGTTGGTTCGGGTGGAAAACTGTAGCTTATGTTGATTTTTTTTTTTTTAGAGCAAAACATTAATAAAATTGTAAAAGAACAAAATTCTACCTATTCTTCTCCTTTTAATACTTTGCTCTTTGGTAGCTTTCTAGTGGTCAAATGAGATTAGTGGTAAATTTGGCTCATCATTCATTTTTTCATATTTCCGCCTGGACTGCTTAAGAGTGTTAATTGTGGACAAAGACGGCAAGGTGCTAGATAATGCACAAATTTAAAAAAAAAAAAAAAAATCTGTTCCTTGCAGTCAAGCAGTTCAGTCCCATGTCTCACTCACATCAAACAAGCTCTTAGGATATTAGTATTATTAATAACGGTTTTTTAATTGCCTGCTAATATTTGGAGACTTATAAATGCCAGGAGAGCTGCAGGTGAGGAAGAATAAATAATATGTCATCAGAAAATATTTAATTACAGTACAAAATTGAGAGAGCAAGCCTTTTTTTCTGTGTACAGGGAGGAGTGGAATTTGTAGCAGCAGCTATAATTCATGATAGGTCAAGTCATATATGAAGAAAAAGCTTTCATTTGTAAACATTGTCAAGCCCAAGGGGAAGCAATTACTGATGAGAAACAACTTGCATGTCAATCTCATCATGAATTGTTTTTTTTGTTTTTAAATAAGGGCTGTTCTTTTTTCCTGTTTTGCCCAGAATCCAAGAAAAGTGACATACAATATAATGTAGATGGAAGAGGAAATTCAACTGTCAGCTTCATGAACAAATTAGTACTCATTAAACAGACTTAGGTCTCCAAACGTGTTTCTTGTAAAGGGAAGGGCTAGATTTCATTTCTGAATGAAGCTCTGAGTCAGTACAGCTACTAAGTGTTACTGGACTGGTAAAAGCCTTCGGAAGCTGTGTTGCCACTAAGGCATCCTTCGAGGTATGACTTTGTCACATTTTTCTCTTGCTGTGCACATGTGTAGTAGTTGCCCTTGGCCTATGCCAGTCTCACATTATGATCTCTCTCTGACCATCCCAGCTGTGATGGCTGACTGTTTTGGAGCAGTAAAACCCAGCAGCTATCTGTCCTTACCTATCTGCTCGCAGGGTGAAGCCTCAGTGACTGAGGGACTCCCTCCATGTTGCAGTCCTGCCTCAGGGGAGGAGACAAAGTCTGGTAGGGCTGGCTACAGAGACAAGTAAATATATGTAGAATTTTGTTTCAGCTGGTTTGTGTGCTCTGGAAGTGTTTCTGCTGGTCTTTTACGTTAGATCAAAGAAAACAAAAAGCATCTTGTGGTTCTGCCATAATTAATTTGCTATTAGTTTTTATCTCAGTAGAAGACTCTCCACCAGTTCTGAGCCTTTGTGACTCATATGTTTATGCATATGTGTTTGTAAAAGAACTACATAAATAACATAAATTTAAATGCTGTGGGACTGTTCTGTGCAAAATTTTCTTTAGCATTTTGAAAAACATGATAGAAGGCACTAGGTCCAAGTTATTCTCACTTACAGGAAAGACCTGCTTTGATTTGAACAGCTGGTTAGACGAAGGCGCAGATCCAATAGGCAAAATTAGCAGGACCTTATTACTAGGAACGTGAAGAAATAGCCAAACCATTTTGTGTGCAACCACTTGTTGAAAACTGCTACCTTGCAATTTCGAGAGGCTAATGGCAAGCTAGTTAAAAAAAAATGAAATAAAAAAATATTTTCAACGTAAATCACAAACCAGTATTTTAGTGGAAGTGGATAGGAACTGTAGTAAAGAGTGAAATTTATGGGCATGTGGCCCCTAATTTGTGGGAATTTATAGGCCATATGGAAGAAGAGCCAACACAGCATTTGTAAAGAGAAGTCATGCTTCAGAAATCAGTGGAATTCCCTGATGGTCTCAGCAAGTGTGTGGACAAGGGAAGTCTCTCATTAAAGGCTCTCAAAGAAATTAAATTCCAGTGAAGTAAGAGGATAATCCAATGGTTGAAAAAAAAAAAAAAAACGAAAAGGTGCAATTGTCAGTTTGGTGAAAGAAGAGAGAGCATCAGTGAAGTCCAATGTGGGTGCATGCAGCCCAACATATTCATAAATGATACAGGAAAGAGCTTGCATACTGTGGTGCTTCATGGTGGATTGAATTCAGTGCAGAGAAATCTTAAATTATGCACAAGGGAGGGAAAAAGAAAATCAAAACCTCAAGATGAGAAGTAGAAATTATTGGAAGGGAAGTGGAAAACAGAGCAGGGAACATCAGTGCCAGTTTGTAGGTCAGTGGTGCTCTCATGTTTGGACCCTTCTTCCCCCTCCGTTCATAAAGGTGTGGTGGATCTGGATTAGGTACCTAGAAGAAAGATTGAAATTATGGAGTAGTTTCCATTCTAGAGAATCACCAGCTTTTGACTCTCTAGGCTGGAAAAGTCAACTATGAAGAAATGTATTTTCAAGCTGAGTTTTGCCAGCAATTACCACAGATACTTTTCCTGGATTGAAAATATAGTCATTTAATGTGCCTCTTTAAACAAACAAACAAGCCCCCACCTCTAAAGAATTTTAGATGCTATTTCAAAGTAAATTTTCAAGAGTGCAATTACTAAACAATCTTTTGTCAGGCTTCTGTGATCTGTAGTTCTTAATTATGGCGATGTCTATTAGCTGTTATTCTCATAATATTCTCATAGAATATGCCTCTTCTTCTGCTGAGGGAGCTGCACAAATATAGTGCATATTAAGAGGATGAAAACAGGTGTAAGCACAGACAGTGCTAAACTGAAGTCACTGCATAGCTCAAGCCTCCAGTAGTATCTGGAAGAATCAAAAGTCCATCTTGCATCCTACAGAGTTGCTGCTTTTGTGTGAATTCCTGACCTGGGATAAAATGCTGTTTACATTAATGTTCACCTTTTAGGCAGAGACAAGCACAGCAGAAAAATCCAGGAGCTGCTTTTGCTAGAGTTGCATTTGATCTTGGACTGCACGGAGCACAGGACACTGATGGGTGGAGAAGGGGAGGGGTGGAGGGTTCTGCTAAGCAAAGCACTTCATCTTCCTCACCTTTTTATAGTTATGGACAAAACAAATAGCAGTCTCCCATAATGGTCCAGGCAGAGCCAGGAAATGACAAAATGTGTAAGCTTTTGTTTAAGTGCAAGTGTAGTCTTCTATCTGTTGCTTCTTCATGCTTGGTTTTGTTGTTCTGTCACCATTTGTTTAACATCTTGCTCCACTAGCTGCTACCTGGTGAAACGCCTGAGTCTAGCAGATAGCAAAGCCATTTTCCCTTTAAGAATGAATTTATGGAATGTTGGGAGATGGTGGGGGTGGATGGAGGAACTTAAAAAATTATACCTTGTAAGCAGACATGGACACTGTGCGCCGTGTGGAAGATGGGAGAGCTAAGGGCAGCTGCATCAAATGGATGAAATGCTGTTTTGCAGGATGGCTGTAGACCAGGGAGTTTTTGGGCTCAGATGCAGACGTGGTAAAAGTATGTCTGGACATAGTGGAAGAAAGGAAGTATATAGGCACATCTGGATTTTACCAACCTATTTGATACTTCCTGCTACCAAAGATGTTTTTGTGATGAGGAGAGTATGGAACCTTTGATGTTCTCCAGGAAGTTCCAGCCTTTTTGGTTCAAGATCTTCAGTAACAGCCTTTTAAATCAAAATTCTGCTCCTGTTTCAATATGGTTGGAAACAGAACTTGCTAAAACCTAATGCATAGGCTCTACCCGCTTTCTTTACTCCACATTTGAGTGATTCTTTTTTTCCCCGCTCACTCGCATAGCCTGTTTAATATCTCAGATACTAATTTCTTTTCTGTATGTTGATGTGCACTCTGCAGCACATCTTCTGGTATTCAGCTGTTACACATATGATAAATGAACATTGTAATGTCAGGTGTACTGAAAATCATTGCTGTTAATATGTAAACAAATAACAGACCTGTAACCTCTGTAAAGGGAAAGCATCTCAGTAAGTACAGGAATTGAAACCTTCACAATTTGATGTTACCTTGTGAAATTTGCATTCAGAACGATAATTCAGGCTAATGGCTTCAGGCTCCCATGGGGCAGCTGAAATAGATTCTGAAATGGCAGAAGAAAAGGGTATAGTAAATAAACGCAATGAGCTGTCAAAGAATATTTCTACATCAAACAAGTCTCTGAACCTTTTTGTGCTTCATAATCTGACCTTTTCTGGCTGCTCCATTTTTTGACTGAAGCAGATCATGAAGTGAAACGCATTAGCTTCGAAATAATAATACTAATAATAAAACATTTATATAGCCACTAAAATATAAGGTGTTAGAATATTGTAGAGAGATTTCTATTAATTTACAGTAGATCCGTGAGGGTAAAACACCCTTTGATTGCAGTTGCTAGGCAACCCTTCTCTGAGCAGATGTAGGTACCATTCCTGTTTGTTTAACACCAGCCGTACTGGAGTCTGTCAACAAAATATGCTACAGCAGCAGCAGGGAATAGCAAAGCCCAACACTTTCAGCATCGCGGTGCTAAAGTATCTTTCTCTTGCATCCTTCAGGCATGAATGATACAAATGAGGTTGCACGGAGAAAGCTTGACACAGTGGAGAAAATAAGCTTGCATTACTATGTTTTCACCTGTTGATCACAAAGTGCTTTGTAAAGAAAAATGCCATTGTTCCCGTTCTGCAGACGCAGAAGTAGGGCACAGAGAGGTTAGACTTTCCTATGAAGAGCTGCTCTAGCTGCTGGTTAGGCAGCGACAGGGCTGAAAGCAGAGCCCAGGTCTTCTCATTCCCATGCTCAGTGTCGGTTTGCAAGACATATTGGTCCTCAGAGTACTACAGTCCAACCAGCTACGTAGGATGATTTTGTGGTATTTCTTTTACAGGAAACATAATTCCTATTCAAAGGATTGTATCAGTGCTTAGAAAGAAAATAACCAGAGTGTTCAGAGAAATGCGATCTATGCTTCTTTATAAACACTGGTGTAACATATGTTTTTGTCATTTATACTTAACTCACAGAATGTGCTTACTTGTGTTATTTACTTTTCCAATTAAAAATTAAGTATATTTTATTCCAAGGAGTGAGAGAGCAGTCTGTTTGAATAAGCCAATTGAAAATTCATGTTCAGGGTGTTGAAGTGTGGTGATTTCCTTTCAGAAGACTCGGGCTTAGAAGGCCAAATGTATGCAAAAGCACTTGTTTCAGAAGATCTTTGCCAATGGGAGTGGTGAAAAGAACACGTTTTTGCTGCTCTGTGGTGTACCATATGTTGTGATGGCTTCTGGCACGGGGATGTGAATGAGGCAAAGATATAAAAGATGAAAAGGGTTCATTGTCCCACTGGATTTTTAAATTACAAATAATTAAATCTGTAGTTTAGACAATATGAGGCTAAGTCACTGGAGCTGATACTGAGTACGAGGTAATAAGATTTGTGATAGTCTTCAGTTTCTTTTTTTGTTTCACAGGTTGTCAGCAGGCTTTTTTTTTTTTTTTTTTTTTAAAGCCTTATTCTCTGGATAAAGGAGGGAGAATCTGCCTTTTCTTTTGCAGAAAGAGACACTTTGGAGATAGGAGGTTCCCCTATGCTGTTCTCCCCATAGCTCAAAAGAAATCATGACCTCTTCAGAAGAAATGAATCTGGATCTGCTGGTTTGGGCTTATGGTCTGTACCACAGCATGTATGCAGCTGTGGCTGCTGGTAGGAAAGCTGCCATGTCCCAGGAGTGATACAGCCAGGGTATCCTTAGTTACTCTAAGTGCCTAGTTCCACAGCCGGGGAGGGAACAGGAGGACTGAGTGCTGGGGGAAAACTGGAGGCAGAAGTCCCGAAATAGTTTTAGCCGCAGATATTCTGGTTTTATTTTCCTAATTAATCAGTGTATGGCAAACTTTCTTCCCAGCTTTGCTTTTATTTAATTCCATGTAATATAGCTGAGGGTCCACAGCATGATCAATGTTCTCAGTACCATGTAGACAAGCTTTATGGTGAGAGCTCGAGGGCTGTGGACAGCCCCATAAACAGGTCTGAGCTGCTGTACTGGTGAAAGAAGTGGGGAGTTTTCAGGACTGAAGTCCAGTACACAGAGAAAACACACGTGCCCAGATTTATTATTAGAGTTTCATGATGTTTATTGTAATGCTAGCATTTGCAGTTGTTTTTTTTAAAGTTAATAATAATGTAAGCTCTAAACAAATGGCTTTGCCTGGGGATTCAGATATTTCAAAGTGGAAATTTTGTCTGGTGATATGTATTTTTAAAGCTTATACAGCTCCAGAGGAATGGATTTGACCTCTTAAATAAGTTTACACAATAATACCATCTATATACTCAAAAGAGAAATGCATGTGCTAAGAAGGAATGAGGTTTCAGTACAGCTGCAGCTTTGCAAACAGAAAACATAGTTTTCTAAGGACCCACATAAGGGCTGATGCACGCTGATTATTAGCTTGCCCATCAAGTCACTAGTATGCTTTCATTAAAACTAATGGTGCAGATGTTTTATAAACATAAATACACAAATATTTATGAAACAGGCTTTGCAATTTATTTCTGTTAATAAGAATCCTGACATCATTGTTTGTCCCTTACAAGAATTCTTTTAGTTTCTGTAGTCTAGCATAATATCTGCCTTTTCTTGGTTTCCAGTCAATCAGTTCATCAGGTGGTGGTGAAGTGTACTAATCAAGAACAATGTTCCCTATAATGAAAATGACTTTTATTACTTTCATAAGTTGTGCATTTCTTTCTTTTTCCTCCCCAGAATAAAGGTAGGAAAAAGCCTCTGAGGTAGGACAGAGAAATGCCTGTGTATTTAAAAAAATAATAAAAATACACATTTATATTTATGAACTATCTTTTCTTTAAAATGGCATTGAGAATATTTCAGTCATGAAGCTTAAGGGTGTAACTCTGTTACATCTAAGAGGACCTTTCAGAGCTCAGTCTCTGTCATCCCAGCTATTAAAACCTCATGAAATTAACAGGTATAGTGCCCTCAAGAAAACCAGCAGCTCTGAAGCATGCTTTGATATAGCATTGGTATGATGTAAAAGAAATGTTTATACTTCAGTTGCTTGGTATGAATGGCAATAGCTTCCTATTGCACTGGAGCAGTGCAATACTTGGTCTCAAGGTGTGTAGTCTCCCTTCCTTCATACTTGTACTTTACATTAATAATAATAGGTATTACACATCTGGATTATAGTCAGTATGTTTTGAAAAGACATTCAATAATTTCTAAAGTGAATTCTTATTTAGTGTTTCAAGTGTGTTGAACGGTACAGATGACTTCATAAGAAAAGGAAATTCTGCAGAAATTCACTGTTTTCAGTACCTTATTTCAGCCGAGAATCAGATAATATATTAAAAAGACAAAAGCTAATCTTTCCCAGTCTGTAAAAGTCATTACCATTTGACAGCTCTTGGAGGACTTGCATGAAATATGTCAGAGGTCTCAGTTCAGTTTCTATAGCATAGATGTCTTTAAAGCACCACAAACACCACAGAAATAATGGTGTTGTAGCTCTTTTCTTGTGTTTGGAGCAGAAGATCTACTTGTTATGGATATGGAGAGGGAAGCTGAAAAATTTTACTAAGCCAGGTGTGTCTTTTGTCCAATAAGCAGCATACAAGGAGAAGTGAAAAAGTGCCGAGCTGCAATCACCTAGTTCAAAATGTGGTTTAGGAATAATAATGGAAGAAGGTGATACTTGAGTTTTGGCATTAGCTGCTAATGTACTATTTCATGTGATAGGAGTGGGTGCCCTGAAATTGCTCATTTTTGCTTCGCTGAATGAACGTTGTTGAAATCATAACTTCTGTCACTGATAGCTTTGTTTTGTTAGCTTATTCTTAATCCAAAATACTCTCATCGGTCTGTGATATTTTATGTTGAGAAAAGCCATAGTCATCTCCAGATTGCTTTTATTCAGTTCCCAGTTCATTAAGAAAAGCTGTTTTGGTAACATTCTGGTTTTTCACTAGTTGCTGTAATTTTCATATGTTTTGTTTAAAGTTCAGAAATACTGGCCAGATCCTTGCCCATAAATTCATTAGTGTTGCACTACTGGGAAATGAAAGAGACCTAAAGTTGCCTCCAACTAAAAGTAAAATTTTCTCAGATTTTGGTATGTGTGTGCCAAAACTGATAAGGGATGGGAATAATGCATCCAGCTAGAGCTGGGTGTCAGTCCTTAGCAGCATGAGCCACCCTTACATTGCTCGAGAACCTGAACAATAATACTGTATTCTGTATTCAAAGTGCCTTAAGACAAAGGACATGGCAACATGGTTTTAGAGGTATCTGCGTGTCTCCTAAACGCTGTACTAAACCCCTTGTCATCTTTGTTTGTCTGGGTCCTGAATTTGTGACTATAAAGCGCCTCCTATGTAACTTCCTTCTGGTTTTAAGTTTTCACTGATTCTGATGCATGCTCCTCCTTTTTATTGTTTCTTCTCATCTGAATCTGTGTGTGAAAACACACTAGGCAGATGCTACGGTACACCTGCTTGGTTTTGCTCCCTATTCAATGCAAAAATGATCCCCCTGACTTTCTAGTCATGTGTGCAACTTGCTATTTATTTTCAGTACCAGCCAGTTTGTGTGCTTGCCCTTGCTGTTCAATGGGGATTCCTTCTCCTGGAGCTGTGACTCGTTTTCTTTTCATTGTGCTGCAATTTCAGCTGCTTCTGAGAAGCAGACAGTAATACATGAATTTCATACACATCCTACTGAATACTGAAAACAGAGGAGGACAGGAACACATTCATGCAGGACAAGGATGAAAAATCAGAGTCCACAGGCAAAAGGCGAATGCTTGGTTATTTGGCTATAATGTGCGCACTTGGTGTAGCTGACACTGTTTAAAAGACAGAAGGGAAACAATTTGAAGTGAACACGATTAAAAAAAAAAAATCTTTTTTAGGAAAATATGCTCTTAGTTGACCTGAGGCCTGGTCAGCTAATTGTCCTTGCAGTGACAGACCGGCTGCGTGAGAGGCTGCTATTCCCATGCTAAGCAGGCACTGTTACCAGAGAAAAGAAATGAAAATTATAGGAAAAAATAACTAGAGCCAGTTGCATCCTAACCTGGATCTGCTGCTGGCATAGCGTATTTGCTGGCCGTGGCTAAAGGGAGAAAGCTGAACATTTCACATCTAAGCTTGGTATTACAATAATCTTGCAGCAGATTGCTCTGCACTTGGGCCTTGCTAAATGCTTTCAGACTCCACCTGGAAGTGCAGAAGTCTGAAGAGCTGGAAACTAAGGATTGCTTTTATGATTTCGAAGTTAAAATGTGTTATGTGATGTGAATTAATTTTTGTTTAAGCATGTAAGTAGAAATTAGGGTGAACTGACATAGTAGTTACAGATACCCTCAGAGTTAGCAGTTTAAGTTTGTACGTTAGCTCTTGAAAGTCACATTTTGATGTGAAGTTTTTGTTGTTTTTTTTTTTTAAAGTTAGACGGTATACTTGACTGCAGCCAAATTTCAGCACCCAAGCTGTCTCACCCTGTGAGGTGACCAGAGTCTTTTGATGAACTTTGTGGACGGAATTCATTTTCATTTCTCTTCTGTAGACCAGCATAAAACTCAGTATCTTTCTTGTTTCTGTAGCTTTAGTCTACAAACTATCCAGCGTCACTGTCATATAAGCATTGATGTTCTCCATACCGACTAATCTGGAACATGCAGAGGTTATTCAAAGCTGTGGAACAGGCAGCTAAGCATGTCACCAGCCTTTCTTTCTCATTTTCTAGCAACAAGGTTTTAGAAAGCCAGTGGACTCCTGGAATACAGGTGGGTTTGGTCATGGTTGATAATGGCTGATGCTCTTTCTGACTTTTGCTCTTTTTAGCATCAGAGACTAAGTATTTTTTTTCAAGAAAAGTTATCTGTTAACTTTGTGTTTTACTTATATTTTTAAAATGTACTAAATACAAAACAATCTTGATTTGCCACCTGTTAACTATTATTTGTCAGAGGGAATGACAAATACACTCGTCTAAGAAATGCTGAAGTAAGGCATCAGTGCAGCTGGGACCTAAATTGCTTTTGTGTACTACAGTGGATAAAAATCTAGAAAAAGAATTGAGTATTGATTTTCCTAATCTGTTTTGTGTTTGTATCAACAGACAATGCATACACATGCAATACCCATACCAAACAAGCTTCTTTTCTGTATGAACTTTCTTAGATATTTATTTATATGTGCACAAAATATAAGATGATCTCACTTCTCTCACTTGTACATATGTTGCATGGAATCCTCATTTAATTTGACATAGAAAACCATAAAGCATTCCCTTAAAGTCGTTATCATTTTTGTTGCCATCATCAGACTCTAAAATCACATCTTAAATTTTGCTGAGTCGGTTACTTAAGTAGTATTCTTTTGGCTTAAAACCTGCATCTCAGCTTCTGTTTTTATTTCTGTTTGATTTGCTTTCTCCATGCTGAGTCTGGAGTGGTATATGCCTCTGCAAATGATCTGGGTTTGCTAATGCAGAGATTTATAGATATCTTATTTTCCCTCAACAAAATACCAGAAGTTAATGTAAAATGTCTGGTTTACCTACACTTAGAAGTATTTTCTAAATACCTGTGAAGCAACTAACCAGAAAGCATCTGTTCTGGTCAGCAGTTAATGTATTTTTGTGTTCCCATAATACCTGCTATAACCCAAACTGTAGTTATAAGTAACCCTGACTGTTGGGGAAATTCATTTCAAAAACCCTTATTTTGATTTTTTTATATTATGGTGGGACCTATCAGCTGCAGTCAGGTTAGGTGCTCTGCTGAGCTTAACGGCGCTCAGTGGCTGATGGGGGCAACTTAGGCTCTGAACAATTTTAAAGCCACTTGTGTTTGATTTGGAGCTTAACAAAAGCTGGCGGAAGGTCTGCAAGATGAAACCAGTGCACTGAGAACAGTAAGTCAGCAGGTCTTTGCAGAGGTAGGCTGGTAGTGGGTCGGTGTGGGGAAAGCTAGAGAGGAAGAGACTCCAGGGACTGAACTGCCTGAAACCCTCCAAATAAAGATTCTAAGCTGAGAACAAGCTTCAGGTTTGAGAAAGTTTGGATTTGCCTTTACATTTTGCAACAGAAGTTTACCTTTAATATTTTACAGTACTACTTCATTGTACTAAACACATGAGAAGAAGCGAGATACTTGCAGCTGGGTATGATTAACATACATTTATGCTGTTAATTAAACACTATGCAAATCATATTCTTTCCCAGTTATCTCAATGAGCACTGGATGTGAGGTGTCTCTCGGCAGAGTGCGAGTCCTCTTTCTGTAATTGTTTCATGCTTTTCACTTGCAGATATTAAATTTGCTCTGTCTCGTTACACTTTTTACCACGTTTCTTTTAATCTCGTAGTTACTTGGAAGGAAAGCTTCTAAATGAGAAATGCAAACCAAACTGGTAATTATTTGAAGAAAAAGATTCTGTGAAGGATTCAGATTTATTGCCTCCCCCCAAAGGCTCAGGGACTTTGATTTTGGGCCAGGCTCGCAGGAGTTTTTTGTTTACAGCAATTTGAAGATGGTGGGGGTTATTTTGATCTCATATGGGTGTAAATCAAGAAAAACTTTGAAGTTTGGCTGGGGTGCAAACCAGTGCAACTCTGATGAGGCTCAAACTCCTGTTGTTTCTGTAAGCGGTGTGCGAGGGGTGTACGCTTGTGTGGGTGGATCTGTGGCCTGAGCAGCTGTGGCCGGTGCCAGAGCCACCTCCTGCACACAGAGGATTGCTGCATCTCCCTTGTCACCGAAGTGTCCTTTGCTTTTTGGTATGTAATTATGTACACATTCACTTAGCGAATGGCTGAAAGGAGCTGAAGCAGCCCCTGAAGCACTGCTGACATTTATCCTTTCCTTCTGTTCGCAATGGACAAAACAACTCAGTGACTTCAGTGGAGCGGCTTTTTAGGAATAACCGCCATCAGGGCTCCCATTATAGCCCTGCTCACAACCCAGCCAGCACAATGGGCAAAATCATAGGTTTTCCTGATGGATCATACTGCTCTGCACTCACAGAAAGCCTGGGGACTAAGAGATGGCAGTGCTTTGCGGGTAAACAAAAGCACTTTGTAGTTGTTAGCACAAAACAAAATAACAATCCCTCCTGTTTAATAGCAAAAAGCCCGGGAGAAAATGGCCCCACACTGAGCCCAGCTGTGATTTGTGTGCCATTGGGATACTGGGGGAGCACAGGGGGGCAGGCACTGTTTTTCTGCCAAGACCTTGACTGTGGGAGTTGCTCCATCTTCCCAGCTTTTGTCAATCAGAAATGAAGCCTCACAGGGGATTGCATGAGGTCTGCATGATTATGCAGTGGGGGCTTTCTTGGCTAGAGATGTTTTGGTTGGGTGTATTGCTGCAGTTGATGTAGTTGAGCTCACTTGTTACTGCTACTGTCGATAGGCGGTACTGAAAAGTAGTCTATCCATGGTTTTCCTGGCTGGGAGAGCCAGTTTTTACCCTTGAAAGGCAGTGTGGTGATCCGATCAGCTTGTGGAGAGAGGAGACCTGTACAGCCAACAGGAGAACTGGCATGTGGTCTTTCATTCTGAGTTAACGCTTTCAAAGTCAATGTAGCTGTAATAAGCTATGCAAAGTAAGTATCCTCACCCATGGCAGGATTTTTAGTGCTGCAACTGTAAACATGGGGAAAAATCACTGCTAAAAAGCAGTTTTGCTTTTGAAGCTTTTTTAGTTATACACCAGTGTAAGTAACTTCTGGACACTTTTGAAAATGCTGTTTAGGAGCTACCCCTGCAATTTAAACATTAGCATGGCACTGCATTTATTCTCATCCTTTCCTGCTTTCAAGAGTATATTAGGAGACATATGTCAGCCAGTGGCATTGCTTTTAAGGTTCCGTATGTTTGCCTAGTGGAAAGATTTTCCTGCTTTCAACCAGATTTCATTGGATCAGGCCAGTTTCCTTGACCCAAATTTATTACTCTTATGCTTTCTATGTTAATGAAATTAATTCAGTATACTGTCAACGGTGGCATTTTTGCTTGTGTGTGAAGCAAACACCTGTGAAGTCGGTTGGACTTCACATGTCCTGCAAGGAAGTGTGACATGACTGGGAGGCAGCAGTTGTGGACACAGCCCTCTGTTTAGTGAAGCACTCTGGGGTCCAGGGAGATGAAAGGCAATGTAAAAACATAAAATATTATAATTACTCAAGCAGGATCATTGCCAAAAGCCTCTTATTGTTCTTACGTGCAGGAACATGTGCTGCTCTCTTAATTTAAAGCGTAGTTCAGGTAGCTTAATGAAGGCTTATTGGCTCGGTAAGGGAGAGCCTGAGCTAAGGGGGGTGTTAGAAGCACCTTTTGTTGGTTCTTATAAAAAAATCCCAAACCCAGGAACAGAAGATCTCTTGAAGTATGGGGGAAACATTGGTAATGATCATGTGGCTGTGCAAGAGTTTTGCCTATATTTACTGAGAACGCTTTGCTAAATCCAGCTTTGTGCTGCAGTGTGTGCTCATTGAAAAGAGCTCCTGACTAACTTGAAATTCTCAAATATTTTTTAAGATCATTGGTTTTGCGAGAGTTTGCAAGCCATAAAACTAGAATCCATGTAGCTAACTGTCAATCTAAAATGCAAGTAGTTCAACTTCAACACATGCAGAGAAGCAGGAGTGAGTTGTGCATGCTAAAGTCATCCTGAAGTCATGAGGCTTGCTTAAGAAATGTAGATTGAAATAACTGTCCCCAGTTTTGGGTTAATTTAATTTTTAGCTTTGGCTTGTTTTGTAATTTTGTACTGTTCTTATCAGCTGTTAATGCTTATAAGCTTTCTGTTGTTTCTGAGTTTTAATTTGGTTTACTTTCTAGGAGTTAAGGTATTAGGAAAAATGCATATCTTTGGGACAAGGACAAAATTGAAAGCTTTATTGGTGTAGCAGGTAGAGTATTTCTAACTCCCCTTTTATTTGTATATCATCTGCCACATGCTTTTGACTGGAAAACCTGGCCCAATGGCTCTGTCTGCTCCTGGTCTCTTCTCTTTGTCCAGTGAGGGATGCTTACAGGTGGCAAAGCATGTATCTTATCAATCCTTATTCAGGGGCTACAGTTCTCTGCTTGGTTTTAAAGGTGGCATGTAAGGAAGGCGAGGTGGGTATCCCTATTGTCCTACCAGTCCATCACCCATAGTTCAACTGAGGAAGAGCACTTGTGATAATTTACAGGTAACATCAGCTTATATAATTATCTGTAGCCAAATTCTGGTCAGAATTAATTCACTGTAGAGATCTGGCTATAGACCTTGGAAGGTTAGTAAGGCTGTGGAGGCAGCACCTCTACAGGTTGCATTATTTTGCTGTCCTTAAGTACTAAATTCATATGTGGGCGAGATAGAATGTATGGCATTCTTCTTGCATTTAAAGCATATTAATCTAATTTCCTAGTTTTAGGTTCTGTCTTGTAGAGGTGAGACCAAAGGAGGACTCAGCAGGGGAAAAAAGCGAGTAAAATGATATGCATTTTTCTTTCAGTTATCTAAATTCCACCAAGGTCAGCAGGTCAGAACAGCTGGTATTACTGTACCTGGCCCAGCATGATTAAACGTTTTGCATACTATTCGTGTACCATCTGTTTAGTTGTTCAGTGATACAGTGGCCAAAATGAAAAGCCAAACATTTGCACTGGCATTGTGTAAAAAAGACTGCTGGAAATCCAGAGCACTTCCTAACTGCCTACTTTGAGTTAGATCCCTTGTTTATTCTGATAAATGACTGTCCTGTATGGTTACTCCCAGCCTTTTGGAAGATTGCATGCCCAGCTTTTTAGGTGCTGAACATTCAGCAGACACATGTACACAAATGGGTTGTACATCTGGCGCTGGCATGCACTAGGGCCAGATTTTCAGAAGTCCTTGGCTTTAACACAAGTGTTACTCTAAGGCCGCATTTCCAAAAAGCTGAGTATCAGCAAGTGCTCATATTTTTAAAAACCTGGCTGCTTGGAATGAATTATTTTGCTGTCTAAAATGAAACGAAGCAAGAACTTGCTTCTTGACAGTGTCTGCAGAGCATGGAAAAATTCTGGCCAGGGTGGGTAGTGACAGATAGCTGTGTTTCTCTTGGTTGCTCATTTAAGTGTGAGCACTCAGGGAGAGCCTAAGTCTTTTCAGGAGCAATGACCTCCTAAAGCAAATTCTTAAAAAATAGAGTGAATGGAATCTGGCATATGGGGGGGAGGGAGTGCAAAACCCATGTTTTTAAGGATGTGGCTACTAATACAAATTCTTTGTATTGTTTGGAGAAATGCAGAGATTGTCTTTCTTGGTGTATATTCAGTGAAAACCGCTACCCCTCTAAAAACCAGGAGATTTTATGCAAAACACTGCGTTAAGAGAAAGCTGTCATTCAGATGCCCGCTGAAGTGTCAGTAAATGCCGAAGTTAAGTTTACATGTTGGATCTTCATTCTGCCCCCGGAGCAGTGCTTTTACAAAGACCTGCACCCAGGAATAAAGGATTCAGCAGTCACAACTGTGACATTATCTCAACTTTGTTTGAGTTAAGTCAAAACCAGGTGGCCTTTGACATTGAATTATTTGTTCTAGTCTTCCAGTTCAGACAGATGTAACAGAGAGGCCTCAGAGGTCATCAGCACTAATGAAGGCATTCCCCGTCTTTTCATAAATCTTCCCAGAAGTTTTCTGTGTATGCTGAGCTAAGGAATGGCAGCAGAAGGTCCAGGGACCATGCATAAGACATTGTTTTAGGAAGAGGAAGAACTGCTCAGGAGTTAGGAGGAAACGCCCCCTGCACCTCCAAATTCTTACCTTTGCCCAGGTGCCTGCCTATGACTCCTTTTGGAGACCAGGTCCGTAGGTTTTCAGTTTGAACTAGGACAGCTGTTGTGTGCTTTTCGGTAGGATTGTGCTAAGAAAGTGCTGTTGCGAGAGGGAGGCTTTGAGCAGAGGTGGGGGCTCCATGGTTGTTTGCGCCACTTCCCTCCTCCCCACTGTATGCAGGCACCTGAGCAGGGCAGTGTCAGAACATAAAGGGTTACCCAGTCTGTGGGTGTGTAGAGATGGCCACCGCGGATAGGATTTAGTAACACATGGAGGCTTTATCATCTAAATTTCTTTACTTTATTACAGATTACCACAAATACTACAAAAAGTCACTACTAGCACGTACAGCCAAGATTACTGAAGCAAAAATATATATACACATCTATATATATCTCAAACTATTACAAAATACTATCAGCAATCCATAATATAGTATTGATCAATAGTATAGCAACAATCAGTATTATAGCACCAACCAAGTAGGTGTATGCTATTAGAGGTTACTACAAACTACTTCACATTAGTGAAGCAAACTTATCAACAATATAACAGCAGATATACTTATGATCAATTACTTATATGGATATATAATACTGGCATCAAGCAAATTAGACAGATTTCAGAAGGGGGCAAACCATCCCAGAGGGGAGGACAAACTGAACCAACCCCAAAAGCAGGCCCAGACAGGGACCAGTAAAGTAACAGTCTCACTTTGATTGAGTGACCCCTCAGCAAGTTTGCAGATAACACCAAGCTGAGTTGTGCAGTTGACACACCTGAGAAGAAGAGGGCCACAAAAATTATCGGAGGGGTGGAACACCCCTCCTAT
>VZTL01079111.1:0-11790 GCA_013400535.1 Scopus umbretta
ATAATTCTATGATTCTAAGTCTCCATACTCAGGAGCAACAGCTGGGAGAAAGAGTTACTACCCATAGCAGAGGAGGATCAAGGTACTGCTTAGATTTGCTCCTCCCTCCCACCAAGTACAAGAAAGAGTGAAGCGATTTTAGCACAGTGGCACTAACACGGTTAGGGGGCTGCAGAGTCTGAGAAAACTGTGGGTCTTTTTAGCTGGGAGAAGGCTAAGGTAGGATCCAAGAACAGTTTTTCACTACATCCAGAGAGGTTATAAAGAAGAAAGAGGTGCCAAGAGGCAATAGTAACAAGTTGAAGCTAAGCTGTCATAAGAAAAAAGCCTTTCGCAATGAGGGTGCTTGAGCAGCTTGCGAGGGAGGCTGCAGAATCCCTCCACTGGGATTTTCACAACTCGCCTGGACAAGCCCCTGAACAAGCTGCTCTAGCTCTGATGCTAGCCTGGCTTTCAGTAGCAGACTGTGCTATGCGCCTCCCTTCCACACTGAAGTTTTCCAGTATTTTGGGTTTTTTTAAAGGATATGGGCTTAATTAGAAAGAAATCTATAAGCACAACAGAAACTGCTAAACATATTTACTCATTTGGTCCACCTCAGGAAACAATAAAGGGATGTAATTTTTGTATTTGGAATAAAAGGATACAGGGGACTGGTATAGCAGTGTTGCTGGGTCATACTATGAAGAAATTAAGAATCTATATACCAAACTGCTTTCTTAGGATGGCAAAAGATCTAAGCATAAAGTATTTAACATCTTCTGTAAGAGATTTCTGGTTTATGTTGATCTACTTAAAGCACAGTTCTGAAATAATTCTTCAGCACATTTAAAATTCAACATTTTTGTTACCAAAAACACTTTTATACAATTTCATTCATTGTATTTCCACTACTTTAAGTGCATTTGGATTTACTTTATATTCTATACATTTTTGTAAGATATGCTAAAATATGCTAAAACACTTTACATCTCATGCTCAGCTATGCTACAATATATAAAGTATGTTTAAACACTTAGAAGCAGCTGTATAGAATGTACTTTTAAAGTAAATGTATTTTCAAAGTGTCATTTTCCTTAGATAAATTAACATGTATTCAAGAACTATCCTATTCACCATGTAATCAGGACAAGACAGTGGTAAACTTGCTGCAAGTACTGTGGTATAGAAGTACCTTTAGAAGTATGAAAAGTAAAAGTATGAGGTCTCTGTTTTAACCACCACGGTATTAAGATCTGGGAGAAATACCGCCTGTTAAGCAATGGCTGTTGTCAGATATGGAATGATTCTTGAGGGGAAAAAAGTCTTATCATGCAAGATCCAATACATATATCTAAAAGAAAATACCAGACTACAAGACAGATATCTCAAAAAGAAGATGATTTCCAAAGCCCATATTCCTCGATTCCCTCTAAAATCAAAGTGGTTAAGGTCTGTTTCTTGTAAATGAAATCAAAACTGAATAGTAATAAAACTTCACGAAATACATTTGTAATAATTATTACAAAGTCATCAGTCTCTTTTTCTCCACTGAGACTGCAACCCAATGAAATCTCAGCCCATTAAAACAATCTTTAAAGAAAGCCAAAACCCAGAAGGAAAAGAAAGAAAATTTTATCATGTTTTGAAATCTGGTTCATTAGCAAATCCCTCTACAGTATGAAGTCCACTATAATCCCTTTAATCCATACAGTTTTTAGCGTAAGATTTGGCAATAATGCTGGTTATTTGATAGTGGCTATCTATGGCTATTATGCTATTTATTGTCGCCCCCACTCTAACTCCATATGTGGATCTTGGAAGAAGGAACATCAAAACCAATTACAGAACAAATAACAAGTTGATAGTTAATAAAACATAAAAAAGTTATTCTAATGAATAGAGCACAAAGGTCTCTTCTGTGATAATCAAAGCAATTTATTTACTTTGAAAACTCTGTTCAGACATTTTTTTCCGTGTGAATTATTGACAAAGTTCAATTGCAGGGTTTTTTTAACAGAAGAAACTTGACAGAACATAAAAACCAGTAACAGAATAGTGTTTTTATTTCTAGCTAATATAAAAATGGCAATATCAAAAGGTAAAATCAAACTTGAACATACTGAGGGAATTAACAGAGTTAGTTTTTAATGTCAAACCTGAGAACCAGCCTATTAATTTAACAAATAAAGGCAGTCCTAAAATACAGTATTTTTCTATGAGAGTTGTTAATCATTCCTGCTGCTAACTGCAATGTAATTATGGTCTGAGTACTTCTGGTCTACCACAGTTCTATTTTGTACTGATGGGCAGAACCTGCAATCTTACTATATTTTATGATCATGAACTTTTCAATATTGTACTTTAGGACTGCATATAACTAAATGAAAGGTAAACTAACTTTATATATAATCTTTCATTATTTAATAAGGAATCTCTAACAGCTATATTTTGAACAAGAGCTATATCTGTTACACATTAAACACTACAGAACTGATGCTGGCAAATTGAGTAAATGGCTTCTTTATGAGAGTTATTTGTTCTTTCAAAAGTTGAGCTTGAAATTTTAGAACATAGCACTTTTGAAGAGCTAATGAAGTGCAATACCACTCAAATTTATTTATAGGAATTATTGAGACAAACTAAGAAGGAAACCAATTATTGCCACAAAAAATACCCATTTATCTTTTTGGATAATATAAACCAGAAATAAACCATATGCATATATTCACAGAATTCTAAATGTTTTTATGATTTCATGGGAAATTGTATGATGTGGTACCAGAGATAGTCAGAACAGGACAATGATACAGACATTTTTTTCCAATCAGATGCAACCTCTATACAGGCAAAAGAAATACTTAATATAGGAATGACTTAATTCCTATTTCATTTACAATGTTCTTTTTCACTTGCTCATATTTAGGATTGTCGAGTGAGAAGGAAAGGGTGGCATGGATGGCTAGTACCAAGCTGGCATCCTGGCCGTGGACTCGGTCCCTCCCCTGCGTCGCACAGCGAAGCAGACAGGCAAGTGTGCCAGAGCTACTGCCTGGCTGAGACCCTGCAATAGCTGCAGTGGCCAGGCTGGCAATGTGCTGTGCAATGCTAACCTCTAATCCTCTTCCCAGATACTTAGGATGAAGGATACCCGCTGCTTTGGGACTCTGCCAAGCTCAGTCCAAATCCTTCCCCTTCAGCCTGCTATCAAAGTAGTAACAAACACACTGGCTGGAAACATGAAAGCACAGGTCCAGCACACACTGCAGAGCCCAGCTGACCTTGTTCAGGTGCCTTAGAGCTACTTTTCCCTTCTCTCTGCCCCTCGCTGTTGATACGTGATGCACCAAATAAGTAGGGCTCTAGCTCTGAGACAAGTTCTCTTTTCTTTCTTGACTTTTTCCTCTTCCGATGCACTCAGCAATATTCCCTGCGCTGCTGCCACTTCTTATTTCTCCAGCTGTCCTAACCTGCTACATGGAGTTGCAAATAATGAGCTGTATTTCTGGAGTGCTGTGCATCTTATTAATTACCTATGTCTCAGAGTCAGAGAAAACAATTCTTTCCTATTGGGCTCAGCTGGAACTGAAAAACCTGAGATTTCACAATCTAATATTAAAAAGATAGCAGGAATAGGTCATCTTGATGCAGCTTAAGAAATATTTGCTGCTGATACAGGTTAAGAGGCATAAGAGGACCTGGATCCTTCAGTGGTACAGCTGACCTCCTGCATTGCTTCCTGAGCATGGAAAGCTGCATGCCACAGCGCACATGCAGTGTAGACAGTGATGGCTGAGATAGCACAAGCCAGTCCAGTTTGGATACTGGATGCAATAATGCTCTCTTTGTCCTCAGAATTTCAGAGATTATGGGTGAACTTGAACTTTGATAAGCAGAAGATGGGGAAACAATGGTTTATCTATGCTAAGTGGTAGGAGCATTTAAGCTTGCACTGGACACAGTCTGAAGGACTTAGGACACACATGTTCTTGGCAAGTCATAAATCAGCATCACTCAGGAACTCTCACCTTGAATGTGAAAGTTCACATCATGTCCATGGTAGTATAGAGAAAAAAACCAAACAAAACCCCCCCAATATTTGCTGAAATAGTGACCATCCAACTTTGTAAATTTAATGCTGAATTTGATTTTTTTTGTTGCACATTTCTTTATTGCATATCACCTAAATTATGCATCTAGAATTTCTTGAAAGTGTTACTAATTCCTTCCAAAGAATTGCCTATTAAACAATCATGCTTATTTATCTTAATTTTGACCTTTATTTTATACACCATGACACCTTAACCAAGAGACCACAGCATACAGAACTTGGAACAGTATGAAACCAACTACAGAAAAAAAGGTTATTGAGAGTTCTAACTAGACTTGTTGCATCTTAAAATGGATACTTTTAAAAATATCTAAATAGCTTAAAGGTTAATTTCTCCTGCAATCAGCTTACATTCAGCAACTCAAGTGCATAGTGATTCTCAACAAGTATATTTTTTTATTTTTTGATTCAAAGATATAACATATATATTCTTTGACTGAAGTATACATTTTTTCTTCTTCACTTCCACTGAACAATCTCCTGTTAATCTTCTGAAAACATACAAAAGTATGCTATTCTTATAATTAATTTCATATTCCTAATAAGAACTTTATAGAAACACACCGTAATATTCTGAAGATGAAAGCTTATGAAAAGTTGATGGTCTTATCATTTCCCTTTCATGTTTTTCTTTTCATGACTACTGAAAAAGATTGCAGGACTCAGCATATTAAAACCACTAAAACAGCAATTAAAATCCTGTTTCATCCAGTACAGATCTCTTACGCAAGTCATTAGCAACCTTAATTGCTAATCATAAAATATGTGGTTCTAAAGAACTATGTCAGAGAAGCTGTGCTCACCTAGCTGAAGAGAAGATTTACATCTTCATTTACACAGGTATGAAAATACATAAATTAATATGGTTTAAAAAAAAATCATTAAAGAACTACTTTTTAGTTGATATTGTAGGTAGCCTTATGTCCTTGTTCTCAAATGAAAACAAAAAGACAAAACCACAAGTAATCCCCATCCTTAAATCTTAAAACAGGAAACATTTGCATGTTAGATCTTTTTCTTACTATTTTTCTTACTATGAAACTTACTATCTACATGTTATTATCTACAAGTTTATAAGACAATGTTAAGGACACAGACTTATAAAACAAAGCAACCATCACCACAGAACCTATGTTATGTTCAACTCCATAAACAAGCATCTTATTTTTTTAATACTTTTTTATTCTGAACTTTCTCAAAATGCTTCAAAATTACATGAAATAGAAGAAGTTACGGTACTGATACAGAACATTCAATACTCAAGAAAGAAGAGGACATCATCTTACTTGAACATTGATGTAAATTCATACTTAGATCAGCCAGTCAAACAAAAATAGTCTTGGTTCTTCCTCACTTTTCAACTACAGAAGACAGAACTTCCATTTTAAAAATCTCATATGAAAATGTAATATCCCAGGAAACATCCAGGAAGATTTCCCAGTACTACAATTGCTACAGCACAGAGCAGAATGGTCTTGAACCACTCTGATTATACTTTTTGCCATATTGTTATATGAAATATTACTATATTGCTGGTATTTGGAGATATGTATACTTCTTATGCACCAAAATATAAATCATAGCAAAGAAATAAAAAAAAAAAAAAGCCCAACTATATCACCTGTCACTAGCTCCATGCAAAAAGCAGCAAGTAAAGGAAAAGAGGTGCAAATATCCAGGGTATAAAAAGTCATAGAATTATTAAGGTTGGAAAAGACCTCTGAGATCATCTAGTCCAACTGTCAACCCAAAACACCATCCCTACTAAACCATGTCCTGGAGTGCCACATTCACACGTTTTTTGAACACCTCCAGGGGTGGGGACGCCACCACCTCCCTGGGCAGCCTGTTCCAATGCCTCACCACTCTTTCAGTAAAGAAATTTTAACTAATATCCAATCTAAACCTCCCCTGGTGCAACTTGAGGCTGTTACCCCTCATCCTATCGCTGGTTACTTGGGCAAAGAGACCAACACCCTCCTCACCACACCCTCCTTTCAGGAAGTTGTAGAGAGCAATAAGGTCTCCCCTCAGCCTCCTCTTCTCCAAACTAAACAACCCGTCATGAAGTCATGAAGATCAGAAGTAATTCTATTAAAAAAAAAAAAATATCCAAACAAGCCCCATCCAAACATAGAACCAATCAATACTGCAGCAATTATGGCAGAATTTGAATTCCCAATGAGTAAGTTACTACATTATATCATTTTTCCTGTAGTCAAGCAAGATCAAAATATTTGTACAGCAAATTCCAACAGAAAATTTACAGTTCTGCCTCTCCATAAAGTCCATATGCTACCTACTCTTCTTGGTTTGTTTTTCCTGACCATAATTTGGCAAAGCATTTTAAGTGGAACAGTTTGCACAGCTCCAAATTCACACATATTCCCCTCTTTACAATGACTTTTAAATTTTAACACTGTAGTATGAACAGCTAAAAGCTCAGCAAAAAAGAAGAAAGAAAATCATAAAATAGCAATTGAATATAATGAACCACAAGGACAAAAGTATCAAAATTTTATATATTTCAGACTTAAAGCAATTAGCACATTTTGACAAAAACATATTTCACACTGTAAATTGTTCTGAGTAAAATCTCATCATCTTTTAAGAGAAAACATTTATTAAGAATTGCTGATGCAAAATTGCCTGTATATATAACTTAAGTAGTATTATCTGAGATATACAATTTTGACATCCAATAAATATATCATAATGACGTGGCTACTTAAACTAGCATATTTTTAGAACTAAAAAAAATTCCTAAACATAATTCAAATGGAATATTGTTAGTATGCTAGGGATATAGGATGGAAAGAGGCCATTTCCATTATGTTGTTCAATCACCCACACCACATGGAGGTGTTTTGTTCTGAATAATAAATAATAGTTCCACACTTGCCATGTCAAAATCCACGGAACATCTGTGTACCTCTGGAAGACTTAAGGACATTAATACAAAGAACCAATGACTTGGCAGTGGAAAAAAAGAACCAAACCACCTTCATGAAGATATCACAATTAACAGAAAGGACAGATAAAGAACCTGCCCAAAGTCCTATGTCTCTACATTGGCAGGGAACCTGATAACTGAAAATTTCCAAATTAACTGGAGCAGCCTCACAAAATCAATGACAATGAATCAAAAAATCCCTTCAACTCTGAGGAGAACACCACTGTTCACATCAATAAATCGTTTAAGCTTCCTTGGTGAGCAAAGCATGCAGGAACAAAAGCACAAGATAGGGATCATCCAAGCTGCACAGGTTCTCTCAACGTACAAAACCAACAACATCCCCCCTCCCCCCACCCCATCTCTGTCCATTCCTTGATGCCTTAAGAGAAAAATATATGAAAGTACATTTTCTTTGTAATTCTTAGAAGAAACGATGCATCAGTTGGAAAGAAGTTCCAAAAGTACTTCCACAGACAATCAGGCTGAAGCACTAACACAACTGTAATTATAAATATAATTACATTATAAGCTAAAGAATAAAAATATTCTAAAACAGTATAAATACTATGCAAGAAACACTATTAACAACTGATTTCAACATCTGTTTGAGAACAACAAGAAACCCAGACCAGGATTAATCTTACTATATTATACAATAACATAAATTTATCAAGCTTTGTCAGAAAGTATATACTGCTCTTTACCTCCTAATATTTTACATAGAAGGTGCTTCACTTTATCTAATGGTTTATAAATCAAAGTGGAACAATTTAAATCCTTTTGATCTTTGACCAAAATTATGTTATGACTTAAATCTTTACCCCCATTACCACATCCAAATGAATTCCTGAAGATAATCATAATCCCTCTCGATCTTTGTTTTACAAGGTTAAATAAGCCACATTCTCTTCACTAGGGCAAGTTCTTAATTTCTCACTTTACTGTTGTTGTTATTATATGTAATTCTGAACAGATTACATAAAAAACAAATGCATAATTCTCATGCAAATCCCAGAGATATGCAATTTTTCAAAAGCATATAGGTATAGTAGATATAGTATTTATTACTGGGATCATGGAAAAACACTAATTCTAAACAGAGTACATGAAAGCCCTAAGGTACCTACAAATATCCTAAGGTCCTAGGATTCTAAGACAATTAAAATACCAACACATTTTACCTATATATTTACATGCCTTTCTTACATATTACTACACTCATAAAAATAGAAATCTACAACTTCTACAATACTTTGGCCAACCAGAATGTGAGATCGAATTTCTATGTAAGATGAACACCTCAGCTCACATGGAAAATATGAGTTTGCAAACCAAGAGCTGAATGCAGGACTTACTCTTTGCTTATGTACAAAGGAACAGCCTCCAGATGCAAACACAAGAGGACGGAATGTTTTCCAAGTACAGAGGATGACGATGGGCTGGGTTAATCTGATGATTTTTAAGATTTCCAAGATTAAAGTCCTGAAAGCACTTAGGCCATGAGTATCTCTTCTTGGTAATTCTAGTCCATTCATTAAGGAGATAATCAAGTTTACACTCTAAAACTTCACAAAAATCTGCACATTGAAAGCAGTGTGCCCCTATCACGGTATCAATACCCAACAGAAGAGTTTGGCAGTGGAGCATTCTGACAATCGCAAAGCAGCTCCAGACCAATCATCAAAGATGAAGCAAGTCAAAATCCTTAATTTTCCACTATGTAAGTAAGGACAAATCCTTGTAAAAACATGGAAAATTAATATGGAGAGATAAATACTGGTTTCATAACAATCATTTTAGCATGTGACAGACACTAATATTACATAAACTAAATATTAGTAACAGTTTTCAGTGTTCCTCCCAGGTGTAGGGTTCTCACGTCCATGTGGTTCTGTAAAAATTCAAATTACATTAAGAAAAAGTCTGTGGCATTCACAGGTTCAGCAAAAAAACACAAAAAATCTGTCTGAAGTGATTACCTAAAGACTCAAAACCACACATAAGCCAAATAGGTTTTAAGGAAAACATTATACCCAAATTGATTTTCTTTAGAGAACTGTGCTTTTGACAAAATTATTTCTTTTACAAAACCATACCTTGTGAATAAAATGCCGTTTTGTTTAAATAAATGAGTATGACCAAAAGGTGTTTAAGGGTTTGGTCAAAACTATAATAACATTTCTACTGGAAAAATCCTTCAGTGGTGCATTATGTGGTATAATACAAGTGTCTGATGGGCTGTTTTGCCCACAGTGACTACATCTCTCATCTGTTCCTTAGCAGGCAGATGAGAGGAGGAATTCCTGTATTTATCACAATAATCTGCAAGAGAGGAAACTATAGCACAGCTTGGAAGATGTGGCCTTTTCTCACAGAAGAGAATAAAGCTACATCAGCTACATGAAATACAACTTTCAGAGGTATATTACTGGCAGCGATTTCAGTTCACTTTAATAGGCTTGCCTGTGAGCTGGCAATTCAAAGGCAGCTCTGTGCTACGCTCTGTCATCTTTTCTCATGGGTGGCAATCTTTAGGAAAGGACATGGTAGAGAACAACAGCTTTTAAGGATTTCATATGTCCCTGTTTAACCCGTCGCCCTATGCAGATCAGCACCTGAAACTAAGCACATGTGTAAAAATTGTGATGAAAAAAAATTAACACAAAGCTTTAGTGAATCAGTTCCTGAGGACAGGATGCAACCGTTGCTATTCACTCAGCTAACAGCACGCAAATGCTACCGTGCAGAAAATAAATTAGGATGGGATAAATGGGAGCTCCTACTATATTTGTAAAGGGATGTCTAATGCAAAAAAACACCACAGAGAGCAAACAAGTTGCCATGTGTAAAGAGCTTGCTCTTTATGGCAGCTGGAAGAGCTAACTAAGAGGCTACGATGGCAATAGTAAATCTGCTATAATGGCATTTCTGGAAGAATTTTAAAACCAATTTGTTTACAAGCTGATGACAAAACAATGGGCATTTTAATTTGTGTTATTTTTACTGTCTTGCAGTTGCAATGAGACAATTTTGTTGTAAGACAGCAAAATCTACATGCACCAGTATTTAGGAAACCATAGGAGAGAACAGAAGATTGAAAGCAAGAAAATTAATCCTCCTCCATCTGCTTGTCTCAAAGAAAGGCATATGTCACTTTATCCTGTTATTCAGCTCATACTCCAAAAGCTTTTAGGTTCTCTTTTTTCTCTTATCAGTAGTTTTGATTGAGTTTGCTACTCATGTGTACAGGCTCCTGTGATTTTAGTCTCCTCCTGGGTTACACACTGGTAAGGCCAATAATTGACATTGTTATGCAGCAGTTTCTGCTGAAGAAATAAACATGGAAAGAAAACAGTTTTCTTTGTAGAGAGATGTCTCCAGTGACAGCTGTGAATTACTAAGTAAACAGAAGCCCTGCCACTGCATTTAGTTTAGCTGGTCACTTAAATTGCTCAGGAAGAACAAGAGTTTTTTCTTTGTTCAAGAAAATCCTTTTTATATTGAAATGCAGAAAACACAGAGATCCCTTTGTGGTATTTACTGAAAATAAAAACAAACATTGGTTTATGAGAGAAAAATACCTTATAGTAATCAGAAAGTGCTTTTTCTGGAAACTTACAGGACAATAAAATCTGATTTTCATTGTGTGGAAGATTTGATTTAAAACTTGGACAGTAACAGCATCTCTGTAAAATACAAGTGATAAAGCAAGGCTTACAGGAAATCTCTCCAGATTATATGTACCCTGCATCACATCCTTCCCTTCCTTTAGCAGGAGTCAGACCAAACAGAACTCTTGACAACACGTACAGATGAGAGGGGACCCAGATTTTGCAAGGCATTCCTCCTAGCCTGCAAAACGCATTGCTGGACCTGTATGGAGTTTGGTCTCAGCATCCTTAGAGCTGTACGGCTCTGAACAGAAAACATGCATGTATTTCCTGTTACTTCATATAAACTTCCAAGATAAGGAAGGACACAACTTACTGGCAGAACAAAATGAACTTGTTTTTAGAGTTCAATTATGTTATTTGACATGATGACAAAAAATAAAAAGTAATAATGAAAAAAAGGTAGTGATTACGCAACAACTATTGAAGCCTTTTTAAACGAAAGAGTGCTTTTTCTCTGCAACTAGGCTTTACAGAGATCCACAATTTTAGACGTATATTTTACAAAACCAATGTTGTTCTAACACTGTGTGCTTCTTAGTTGGTAAGGATAACTAAAAAATTACTAGATATCAAAATGTTTAAGAGGTAACTGTGTGAAGGCAAAAACATTACATGTGTTTTAGAAATGATGACTGTCATTTCAAAATTATAATCTAAGGCCAATTGTCTAATTGTTTCAACAACTGTGAGAACTTCCGATGTTTTCTGTATCTATACGTGATAGTAATCATGTATGTCCATGGCAGTATTATTGGTCAGTTACACAATAGAAATTTTGGTCTGATTCCTAGAGTCATAGATGTTAAAGCCAGGAAAGATTAATACATATCTTGGTCTGACCTCTTGTGTAGATAATAGGAACTAAAGCTAAGCCTTTTTTTTTTTTTTCTTTTAGGAAAAACATCAATTTGAAATCCTTAAGAGCTGCAGCTTCCATTACTTATTTTGTTAGTGTCTTAGCATTTTTTCCTATCAAATTTCTCATATATTAATCAACTCATCTATTGGTTTTCTTTTTGACAAATTAAGTATTTTGAGCACTTCAATAATGCTCTCTGAGCCTTCTCTAT
>VZTL01079115.1:0-10546 GCA_013400535.1 Scopus umbretta
CAACTGAAACCAGGACAGATGGGCATGTTCTCCACAACCAAGACCCAAGAGGGAGGGAAGCCCTATGCAGGGATCACATACTGAGCCAGGCTGGCAGCCATCAGCTCCATGACTGCTACCTCTGTGGGGTCTTCCCAGAGGCAATGGGTGGAGATGACTAGTACAAGGGGAGAAACATCTCTACCTACAGAGCTACAGAGCAGCCAGGTTGAACAGCCACTAATCTTGGCTTGATACTAAGTGACAGTGTCAAGGACAGGAACATTATGGGCCATATGGCAAGCATTTTTGATTGATAATGGATGTTTGTACATTTCATGCTGCCTCTCTGGAGATATGCCTAGAAAGATGAGATGACAGGTCCCAAAGGAACAGTATTTCTGATTTCTGCCTCATCATTCAACCTACCTCTTTATTAAAAATGTGATCACACTCAACACTGGTATACAAAATACTTGAGATGTAATGAATAATTGGCTAAGCCAATGATGTTACATTAATGTCTATAAGCATGGGTTTAGATCACTGTTTTGTGGACAGAAAAAATGTATTTTCAAAATATTTTCTTCCTTGAGCATTCACATGATGTGATATTTGATCCTATCTGGTTTTTGTTTTTATTTAGAATGACTTCCCTCATCCTATTTTGTACGTTTATCTTTGTACTAATATCTAATATTACTGAAGCAGGTCATGCATAATTTATGTAAAAAATTTAGCACTTAGAGAAGTGAGAAAGTTCAATGCAATCACCAGCTTTGCTTTTTGATAAGCATGCAACCAACATCTGTGCATTAAACAAGCTACTGTAGGTCTGTTGTTTCCAAAGCAAAGGAAATGACTAAAAAGACAACCCCACCAACCTTTGTCTCTGGGTTATCTTTTGTAGCCAGTTCTCTCCCATCATACAATGTTTCAGTATGATTGTCTGAAACTGGATGGATCTGAGCTGCCAAAACCACCAGCGAGGTTACATGAAGAACAGATAGTTGCACTGTCTTCCTCAGCCTACACACTGACTCATTAACATCTTTTTTTGAAGTCCTGGGAGCTCAATCAAGAAGTCTGTGAAGGAATCTTCAAAAAGGAAACTACTGGAGATAACCACTGAGAAAATGTGCAAAGCAAGTACATATTTGGCAGACTGGCAGAAACTATAGAACAGTTTATTCCTAATTGCTCAGATAACATAGTGCAATTCAAGAAACAATACTGGACTAGAATGTTATAAAATAAAAAGCATGCTTTTCAACTGGAAAATAATTTTGGAAAAAAAATAATTTTGGCAGCCGTAACATTTTCATAAGCAGAAGAACATCTACAGTGCTAAAGCAAGATGGAAAGAGCAAAGACCAAGCTTTGAAGCATACAGCAGATGAGATTTCTGTATTGTACTTACAATGTTTTGTTGTACTGATTTTAATGGAATAAATAGGCTTCAAAGATCTTAACAGGACCAATGCTAAATAATCAAATAAGATTCAAATCTTAATTACAGAGGACTTGACCTGTTTAATCCCGTGACATACAATTACCACTGCAAATACTTTAGACAAAGTTAAATATTATATGAAAGAAGGACCAAGAGACAAAGCATTTGTAATAGAGAGTAGTAATTTAGTCTTTTATTTTAAAAACATTCCTTATTCCCATTCCTTTCAAAGGAAGAGAGTTTTTTAAGGAAAACTGATTAACAGGATTTCAGATGGTTTATGGGCAAAAGAAATACATTCAAATTTTGTCTGCTTTATTGATGTTAGAGTCCTGAAGGCAAAGTGAGAACAATAAATGCAAAATGGGTAGAAAAGGATAACCAATAATGTAAAGAAAGCATCTGGTTCATAGTTTAATTTTTCAGTCTTACCTCCTGAAAATATAATTGGAATAGTACAGGTTCTCCCTAACTGCTTTTATACATGCCAAAATCCATACCAAGGTGAGGTTATTTAAAGACCTCATTATTACTGTGTCTTTTTATTCATAGATTTATGCATGCTGCTAACATGTAATAGCTGGCTAAGTCAGACTTATGCTAAACAAAATACGAAAACTGAGTACCCAGTTCCAAGTTGTAGAGGTTCTTCAGGACTGAAGATACCAAAAGACATGCTGATGCTATCTGAATTGTTCTCTGTAGCTCAGTATACTGAGCTCAGTACTCAGACTTACTGTGTAGAACAGTATGATGGAGGTCTGAAGATGTTATAGTGGAGTTCAATATTTATGAGAAGGGTGCTACACTTCACTTCTTACTTCATCTGTTCCCTAGGCATTATAGCCAAATCAAGGACTCCTCAAAAAGGCAATGAATAGAATATGCTACTCTCTATTTTGCTCACAAATTATGCTTAATTTCTGATATAACAATTTTGGTCTATAAATTTCCAATCTTAGGCTCTTTTGTTTACCATATGTCCAACCTTGGACTGCATCAGGAACATTTCTGCTTGCTTTGTTCAACTCTGTGTTTCCATGTTTAATTTCTGATGATTTTTGTAAACACTTTTATGTAACACAGTGTTTTGTTCTTTTGTTGCTTTGGATAGCAAAAGTATGTATTAGATTCTACATGCTAGCCATCTATCCTATGATTTTCCCTGAAGTTGTTGATTATATAGGTCCATACAAGTTCTTCTTGTTTTGAACAAGATGGGTTGCATGCGATTTACATAATCAGCTCTGTGTACTAATTAGAGGAGCTGCTATTTTCAATATCCTAGAAAAATGATGCCAGGCTAACACAAGGATATTGAAAGCATCTGCTTCTCTAATTAGTAGACAAGGGGCTTATCTTCCATTTTTATTCAAAGTGTTAATGTGTCAAAGTATTTTGCTATGCCAAAGAGTAGTGACATTTTGATCTAGGAAGGTCAAAAATAAGATGCCTCAACTAGTATTTGCATAGAACCTGCCCTTTAAGCTTTACAAAGGAAACAAGACACCATATTTATTTCCCTCACAAAGAACGATATCATATACAGGCCACATGAAGCTGCAGAATATAGTCATATAGAAATAATCCCTATATGAATGTTTTTGGTGAAGTTATTTACAGGAATAGTTCAAAAATAGCATTCTAAGAGTTCTGTGATAATAAGTAGATGACATAAAAAATGGAGAAGCTATCATTTCTCTTGTTCCAGGCATCTATATATAGCACATTTTGACAAAAATTTCCAATACAAATTTCTTTGTCAGGAAATTTTAGCCATTAGTTCTTGCTAATCCTTTCTTTCTGTATTAAGAAGTTCATGCTCACTGCTTCCTTCCCCAGAAAACACATAACACACCATAATTAGGCCACTGAAAACATTATTACTATTTTTTTAAATCAGACTTTTTAAAACATTGACCATAAGACAATTTCTCTAGGCATCAAATTATTTTTACAATTATTTTCTGGTTCCTCACCAAGTTTTTCAGTATTCTTTAAAACTTAGGGACAGCACAACTCTGCTCAGGATTCCAGTATAAGTTTTACCGAAGTCATGTGTAGAGGAGGCACCTCCACAGTCCTAGGCACGAGTCCCCAAATTATGCACCGAGAAATATGTCAGTTTTTCTTGCCTTCATATTTTGCATGGAATTCAGGTGATGAATATAATTCAGCTGGTAAACAGAGACCATGAATAGTGCTATTTCTGGCTGTACCACACACTAAGTCATTGCAATTTACCAAGCAATGTAATTTACTATGCCTGTTTGCCTTTATTAATATTTACTATTCTGGTCAATCTCTGAATCCAGAAGAAAATTCATTATTTACTTCTGGATAACTAAAGGAATTATGGATAGAACTGGGTTGGTCTAGAGAAAAAAGGGATAGGATTTGTTCACAGATGCCCTCAGACTGTAGTCAATCCTACAGAAAATAACTGATCAAGGTCATCTTTGTAGTCATCTTTAAAGTGTAAGAAAAAAGATTTTTGGAGTCATCTAAATGTCTTTCTTAATGCATGTCCTTCCCCAAACAAACACAAATAGTATTTTTATCACATTAGCTCAGATAAAATGCTTGATGTGGGGTAGACCTAGAGACTGCTAATGGGTTACAACGCTTTTCACCTTGCAGTCACCAGCCCAAGTTTTAAATTTTTTCCAATGGATAGAAGGAGCTTCCCTCTGGGCTGAGTTTGCATTTCACTTCCAGGCCAGCTAAAATGTAGTTTTCTGCACTCAACGAAGTGTTCATGCTTCTCTTTCAGCAGACCCCAACAGGGCCAGGAGCCGAGCCTGCCTGGGACCACCCAATCCTCACTGCATAGAGGCACAAGGCAGAACCACGCGCTGGGTAGTGCAGCTTGCTTGTGGGGAGTAGGTGCCAACAAAGCTACAGCACTCCATCTGCATCAGTACCTGTTGCAATTTGTACTCTGCATAGAGTACGATATGAATATATTTTTGATTTTTCTTCAATCCCTCCTCTGCCTACTCCCTGAGTCTTATCTGGACTGGAAGGAGGTAGAGGAGGTAAATGCTCTCCATCTGCTGGAACAGCTTCACACCACTCCCTTTCTACTAGGCTGCACTTTTTTTATGACCGTGATGCAAAGACAGGAGACAGACATTTTTTCTCTGCAAGGCTTTCTGTTTAATTAAAGGCCTATTGTGCCTGAGCTAACTCTCTGGTTTTTAAGGAGGGCTCTGTTTAAAATCAGGGTAATGGGTTATTACAATTCTAGAGAAGAACCTTTGCAGAGAAATATTTTGCCCTGGTTAAAATTTTTGTGGAATACCACAAAATACAAAATAGATCCCTTAATCTCAGTGGCTATCTTGAAAACTTATTACTAAAATATATATAAAAGTGTAAGTACTATTCATTTTTTGAATGTTGGCTTGTTGTAAAATTCTGTTTTCTTTTCATTTCATGCTGTTGTAAATAAACTGATTCTGTACAGTAGGTTTTTGTCAGACTCCCAGAAAGACAATTTTATTTTATAGCACATCCTAGACTGACAGCCAGAAACTGTTCTGCACCACCTCAGTACAAACAAAATTAGCTTCTCACAATATTTTTGCAGATGTTAAAGGTCATTAATAGAATGAAACCAGATGACTAAAGCAATACATTTAGAATGATTAGGTTTTATTTTCCTCTCCAGCTTAAAGACACAGAGTCCTCTTTTCTTGACTACTTGGCTGCATTTCAAATGTTCTTTTTTTTTTTTCTTTTTTTGCTATTTAATGGTTTCCAAAATCATAAAAGTGAAAGTAGTGGGATATGTATTTCTTGGCTTATGCAACTTCACTTGTGTGAAAGATTTGGAATTTTTTACAGAGATGGATGTAATATTAACTGTTCAAACTACACATTCCTGGAACAATTGCCCAATCTCCACATTTTGATCAAGGTCACACTACTGCAATGATCAAAAGAAAGACAGCTAGCAGATGCAAGAAAAATCATCTTCAAAATGAAACAATATCCAGGAATAAAAAGAAAACTCCCCTTAGAAATGAAGGTAGTTCTATAGATTATGAAGTCCATTGTTTAAGTGAAAGCCAGTGTTGATAACAACAAAAAATTAACCTTTTTCTTTCCCATAGAACAGCTATGTCATAGTGTGATTACTGTTTTGTGGTTTATCTAGACAATAATGAAGAAATTTATTTGTCTTTTAATTTTAAAGCATTAGTACTACATATGCAATACTATACCCATCAATTTAAACTATATTATGTTATTTATATACTTCCAAAATGAAAGATAAATAATAATTAACTGCTTGTCAAGCAATAGCAATGTCTTGAATGCTTTTAAAATCATACAGTATGTCAACTCTTTCCAAAAACTTTCAAAATAAGTTGAAAAGTGCAAATCGGGCCCATCCTAAAAGCTGACATAAGAATACGTGTGTCCCTACTTTGGAACACTTTTAAAACAGGTGTGAAAAGAGGGAAGTGAGGTTACTCATCCTGTGCAGGAATGGATGTTATCAGGACATGGCAAAAATGAAAAGACAAGTTAATGCAAAGGAGTGATGGAGTGGGTTTCACTGGGCAAATGAAAAGGAGAAAGGTTGATGAGATAGAGGGGCCACTGCAGGGCCCAGGCATCCAGCAGAGGGAAGTGGGAGAAGTTGTCCTTTGGTACGGATTTCCTAAGAAGCCTTTCCTTACCTTATGAATGGTAAGAAAAACCTTTCTTAAGCAGAATGTAGAGTACAAGCCAGAGAAAAAGAGATCAGTGGTTTCATATCTTGATTAATACAAATTCTGGACAAAGACTCCAACTCTACATCCAGGTAAAGAGAGAGGAAGAGAGATTTTTGAGATACTGGATAAAAGAAGAAGTGAGGCTTGAAACTAAGCATGAAAGAAGAAGTATCAAGCATAAAAATATTTATGCATCAGGATGAGCAGCAAGATCATAAATGTATTTGAAACAGGAGAGAAGGGAAAAGGCAGGCTTGGTTTTGGTGAAGCAAGGCAAGGAATTTAATTATAATACGGTCTGTTTGAGATAGTGTTGGGATATTCAGGTTGAAATGCTGGAGAGATAGCAAAAGAGCTTCAAGTAAATGACTAGAGACATGCTTTGGCACAGAGAAATAAGGCAGTAATTCATCAGCAGAGGACTACAGAACTGGTAGTTAAGTATTGTTACTGGTTAGGTTAGAAAGGGGCACTGTAGTGGAGACAAGACCAAGAATAAAAAGCTTTGAAGAGCTTTGAAAACCTGATCTTCTCTAAATTAAGACAATTGAAAGTACAAGAGGGAAATGCATGTTAATAAGCATAAAACTAAAAAGTAGCCTGGTGAAGTAGCAACAGAAAAAAAAATAATAATAAAAAAACAACCCTGTGAAAATGATTCATTCCCTTTCTCAAGAATAAATAGAACCATGTGCTATTTACCTGTTTTAAAATAAATAAATAAATAAATAAATAGCTATTTTCCCCCATATCTTATAGCTGGAAAGTTAGCAATTAGGGAGTAGATAGTTCTGGTACTTTGAAATATCACGGTATGGCAAATTTCCTATGTTATTTATTACAAAACAATTACTGTGAATTTTCTGGCACATACCATCACCATCCTGATGTTGGATGGTTTCATCAGAAAACAATTGCTTTATTTTTTTAGAATCTATTAGGACCTTTGTGCAACGCTTTTGTCTGACTAGATCTGACAAACAGCTGGGCTGCATGGCAAATACAGCAGTGATGAATAACTGAGGTGGGTAGGGGGAAATCTTTAAAGGTTAATGTAAAATATATGCAGAAGTTTTATGAGCTAGACCTTTTAAATACCATTGCTCTTTAAACAGTTATGGCATAGGAATACTTCCTACAGCAACCATATAATGAAAAATAATTCACGTATTAAACCAGTGGGTAATATTCCCCAGCATGTTAGAGTTATGTGTGGCAGGACCCAATAGCTTGTCTTGCTCTCCTCAAAATGTGTGTGGAGAGCTGGATGAGCTGTAAATGCAATCACACCATCACTGTGTTACATGAAAAAAATGTTGTGGTCAGTTTCTATTCTAGCTAAACAAATTTAGATGGATGAAAACCTCAGCCAAGAGCAGTTAACTTTCATCAGAGTACACAAATTACAGAAGGAATACCTCTAGATCGTTGTTAACAGCTAAGCAATCTCTGAGGGTAGGATTAGAGGAAAGCCCCATCAGAAAGCATTACTTTTCACAAAGGCATATTGATAAATAGTAACAGAGTGATTTTTTTCTTTTCTTTTCGTTGAATCTCATGGAAAACTGTTTTACTTAAGTAAAAATGCTATCACATTCCCCTTGATTTACTGGAGTATTTGTATATGCAGACATCCAGGAGCCATGTTTTGCTGGTAACAGTCTTAATCCTTTGCATTTACAGAACACTCTTCAACTACAGATCTTAAAGCACTTCCTTATGCAGAGATCAACCAACGAATTTCTCAAGCATCTCAGTCAATATTTTCATGACCATTCTGCAGATCAGTTCAGTGCTGCATTCTGGTGTCACATGCCGAGGTCACACACCAGCAGAGCGCTCCAAGTCCTACCTTCTCCGGACCACTAAACAACAGCCTGTCAATGTAAAGTGCATTGTAAGCAGAAAGTCTACTGCATGTAGTGCTAATGATGAGCAACAAGTCTAACTAAAACACCTGGCTATTATAGCTGTTTTTAATTTGAATTTTCAAAGTGAATCACATTCTTTTAAAAGGATATATAACTAACCTATCAGCTCTAAGAGGCATTGACTAAACCCTTCTGCTCTGGTTTCCTTTAGAAAGTCTGATTTCCATTAAAGATTAATATTTTTACAGTAGCTTTCCACTTAATTCTGAATGGGAGGCATCTGTGCTAACTGTATTAACCTTTGGTAAATGTTGACTTGTTAAGTATCTTCTTCAGCTGCCAACCAATAATTTATGTTATGATATGAAAGTAATTTAATTCTGTTGAAAAGCAAGCAATTTAAATATTATTCTTTGTATCTGTGAACAGGATTCCTATAATCAATTATGTAATAAAGCAAATATATTTAGAAACTACTGAAGGTAGACAGGTTTCATTTAATTAATTTTAAACAATGCAAGAAAGATATTGTATACAATTTTCCTGTATATTTAGATATATATTCATACACTGTATGTACAGACTGATTTTCTTTTAACATTTAGGGTTATTTAGCTAACAAATTAATTCAACACAATGAGCTCATGCTGCAAAATGCCATGGAAATGGAGTATTTACATATGCTAATTACTTCCAATTAAGAAACATGCAAATAATTGGGAGAAAGCAAAATTAAAACACTGTGCTAATAACCTGACAATTACAAGGAAAACTGTATTATGCAAGACTGCAAACATAATTGCACATACAAGGTCTGTTTGACTACAAGGGTAGCTAATACAAAATATACACCAAATTGTCACTTACTACAATCTTGACAGACTTCTGGCTGTAGGACTACAGCTGTTTTAAGTGCAAGGTGAAGTGTAGGAGTACCACATGGGGGTCACTTGCAGAGGCAGGATAAGTATCAGGTCAGGAAGTTCATCATTATGATGATCTTTCACAGCTCACTCTTTGGTTTAAGCAAGCAGTGGGAATGCAGATGTTTTTTTGAGCTGTTGAACAAAAATAAGCTAAGCAGAACAATAGAAGCTGCTTGATGGCTTGTGGTGTTTAAGGATTTTCCCTTTCACAGAAAAAAAAATAATTTCCTTCCACCAGAAGATCATCATTTCAGGACTTAGTTTTAATCCCAGCTGTGATGGACTGTGGAAACTTAAAAGATCTCAGTAGAAAGTCATTCTGAAAAAAGAAATTCTGTTTTGAAAAGTCAAAATGTTTCCTTTAACAAGGTAGAAATTTGTTTTAATATTCCCACAACATTATAATACTTTGTGGGCCCACAGTATATTACTACCAGTATAGAGTAACATCAGGTGATTACTGAGCTATATAATCTATGTTATATAAAGTGAGGAAGTCATTCTTACTTTTCCCAAGGGAAAATTTTCAGTGCATTTGCAACAAAAAAACCAAAATCCTTTAAAAGTAAAAGAAAAAAACAGTAAACCCAAGTGCTTTTTCTTATCTTACCCAACAAGAATTTGGTTGTTGGCTGTGTGTAAACTATGTTTTTCAGCACACACATTCCAAAGAATGATTGCATTGACTCTCTTCCCTGTATTTTTCCTGTCTCGCAGACCCAGTAATCTTTGTGAGCTCCAGCGTTGCCCCACAAGCACTGAGGTAAGGACACCTCTGCAGGAATAGAGGTACAAATTCTTGTACGATACTAACTATGAACGCTATAGCATGCTGATTCAAAGATATACTGCTCACCTTTGCCAGCATACTTCATTGGCTGTGTATTTCTTGTGCTCCAGAAATTAAAGCAACTTTGCTGCTAACAGTGAGGGTGAACCAATGCAGGAAGAGAAAGTCTGTCAGTCTTTGTAGTTATTTAGGACTTGATTGCTTCAATGGATGAGACTCATCTTTGTATTTGTATTGCCACATTCAAACCCTGCATCATATTTTATCTACAGTAAATACATGCCATTTCCCTAGCAGGTAATTTCAAAAACTCTTCTTAATGATAATATTAATGATATAGAAATAGAACAGAATTTAGTTTTACATATCACCTTTCAGACTTTAAGAACTTCAAATGTATTTGCAATAGGTCATGATGATGGCAATGGTGAGTGTGGCTGACATTCCAGTTGGCGGGTGCCGTAGCTTGCATACCATCTTGAATATTAACACTTTTCTTTAGAGAGTTTTAAACTTTTAAACTTGCTTTTAACTTGGCAAATTACATATTACACCACAGCTCAGGCATTTTTGCACAAGTTTAGGTAGATACAGTTAGGGTTCTTCTCTACCAAACTGTCCTTAAGACTTCTGTGGAGATTTCTATACAAGACGTACAAAAGGCCAGAGGAATAGAGGTAACAGTGTAAGACTCTACTGTGCTATAATCACACTACTACAAGATGTGCCTTTACTATGAGTGCTTACAACCGTATCCCTGGCATCTCCACTGACAGGTTAAAAAAAAAAAAGTCAATACT
>VZTL01079119.1:0-23071 GCA_013400535.1 Scopus umbretta
AAAAAAAAAAAAATGCAAACACTGCGCTTCCTGAATAACACAGAGATGGGAGTACAGGTGATAAGAAGGCGACCGAAGGAAGGAAGGAGAGAAAAAAAAAAAAATAGAAAGGAGAAATTACTGAAGGGAGAAACCTGCAGGTGATGTGCTATTTTGCTATGCTAATAAAGAGATGAAAGCAAATGGAACAGGAACAGAGACTGGCAAAAGTCTTTCTTTTGTTGGAAAGAATAAGAGGATAAACGTTTTTAACATTTATGAAGTAGCAAAATAAAACAAAGAAAGGCTCAGAACATCAAGCTCGTAGATGAGGAAATTAAAGTATATAAAATATTTATTCGTTTGTGCTTAGTGGCTGTCAGCCATGCATGCATTGGAGAAATGGTATGTTTCTAGGCACAGTTTTATTCTTGCTCCTATTTTTTCCTTCTCTCCCAGAGATGAACAGGAACAATTTGGTAAATAGTAGCTGAACGCTCAGCTCATTTTCTACATTCCATTAATGTTTCATTTCTTAACGCCCTCGAAACAAAAATGGGAAGTTGGTATAAAACATTATTCTCCTTTCAAATCACGGTAAAAAGGAGCATGGTTCCAGGCCAGTCATCAAGATTATAAACTGGCATCTGTATTAAAATGGGAATGTAGTGCTGATGATATGTGCCAGATTGGAAGCGGCCTTTTAACGAGCTACCGAAAGGGAGATGTAACACAGGGTTTTTCACATCACCAGCTGTCTCAGTCCCAGCCTGAGAGGATGGTTTCTGGAGGATGCTCTTGGCTTCTTGTCCTCTGAATATTTCACCTGATGTCCTCGCAGACGCTGCAAGCAGACTTGTTGGTTCAGGCAACTTATCGGTGACTGCACTGGAAATGAAAGCAACTTCCTAATTACAGGGCCTCGATGACTTGAAAAAGCAGCGGAGCGCAGCGTGTTCCCAAGAGCTTCATTAGATGCTTCTTGTGGTGACGCTATGGGAATGGTGCCACCAGCACCTGGTGCTGTGCTTCCAGACCTGGACACCGGGGACAGGGGCCATAAGGAATGACCGGCTTTGTGGAATCCCCATCCCTCCCTTTCTGGAAGAAATCCAGCCATGTGCAGTGGGCACGAGTGAAGCAGAGATCAATGCTCAGAGTGGGTGGCTTGCCCCGTGGCCGGATCACCGTGCTGTTGTGGCCAGGCAGGGAGAGGGGTGGGCAGGGGATCCGTACGCAGCTCCCAGCGCTGCCATCGGGATGAGCAGCGCTATGTGGCTCGGCAGCTCTCCGCGCTGGGAGAGTGGCGTGGGGGTGGTTCACTGGCCGGTAGCTCATCTTCATCGTCTGTGTGGCAGCGCTGGCCCCAGGCAGCGGGCATGTCAGCCTCTGGCCTATTGCTACTTTTAATTTGTTTGATAGGGAATCCCGGGTGCTCCAGTGACTTGGCTGGCATCGCCTGCTGCCTGTCAGATGCATTTATTCTCCAACAGCAGCATCTAGAATTTACCAACCCTGAGCTAATTTGCTACTCCTCTTGTTCAGCAAATATTTCTTTTCAATCCCCAGGCTGCTGTTGCCCATTTACCTGCCTGCTGGTTTAGTCTTTGGGAGCCCTGCTGAGCTGGGGTCCTGGATCGGGCAGCCGGAGCTTCCCAGGAGCTGGGTGGGCTGCAGCACGGGAGGCGGAGAACTGCCAAGGAGAGGACCCAGGGTGCGAGGGGGATGAGGCCGGGTGCGGAACCCCACAGGCGGAGTGGGGCTCTGTCTCCCTCCTGTGACTGGCCTGGCGGGATGTCACGGGTGGCCGGAGCACAAGGACCTTCGGCTGGAGGGCTGGATGAGGAGGCCAGGTCTGGAGATGCACCTTCACGGGCAGCGCTGCATGGGGGGAGCTGCTCTGTCTAGCCAAGGTCGAGTCGGTGTCTGTTTTTGCAGAATTACAAGTGCTAACGCTACATTACATGTTTCCCCGGGTCTCCTCTTCTAATAGAAAAGCTATTGGCTAGCCCAAGGGATTTGCTAAATCTTACCCTTCCAGGAATGATATCATGGGAGAGCTGTGAGTGAGCCTTGGGCAGGGTGGGAAGCATGGGAGAGCCCACCTTCTCCTTGTGCATCCTTTGCAGCCTTCTGTACAGCATGGAGATGCCAACATTAATTTAATTATGAAACTCAAAGAACCCCTTGATCTTGGCTTTATCAGAAATAATAAATTCTCAGAGAATTTTTTTATTCTGGATATTATGGTTTCCAGTGAGATACTTGGGTAATGTAAGCTAAAATCAATTCACTGACTTTAATTGGGATCTGCCAACTTATGCCAGCTGAAAAGATGGGGTTTTTTTTTGTCTTCTGGTGACAATTCTAAGTAAAGCTGACCCAGCCTGAAGGGAAATGAGAAGCCAATAACCACAAGCAGCAGTTCACTGCATACCCAGATGATGCAACTTTCATCTCTGATGCAGGATCAGAATTTTCTCAAAGAGAGAGAAAAATAGAAGCAACAATTTCTCAGGATCACCACTGAGAAATCACTTTAACAGCTTATAATGACACTTTATGGAAGGCGCACACGAACTCCCACATCACCGCGATTACAGTATTTCTGAACCGCGGGCGCTGCAGTGTGCATCCTAATGGTGCCCGACGGGAAGCCGGGCGCCGCGGAGAACTGGTGAGCAGTCACCCACGGAAACACGCTGCCGGGTCCTCGCCAGCCGTGGAAATCAAAGAAAACCCACCTACAGGGATGGAGCTCACAAATCGAACTGTGCATAGATTTAACTATATGGGGAAAATGGGCTGTTTTGGAAGAAGTCTTCCGTAGGATTTCCTCCGGATTCCCTTGTGTGCCCCTGACAGTGGTTGACAGCAGTAAGCTGTTTTGTGTGTTTGATGGGGTGTTGTGAGGTGCTCGCAGGGGTACCCCTGTGCCCGTACGGCAGCGAGGTGGAGGATGTGCGCTTTGCCTGTTGGCTGCACTAATTCTGCTTGTGTTGCTCTCCTCTGAAGGCTGTGGCGTGCATCATGTCTTTGCTGGGCTCCAAAGCCCTTCGTATTTCCCCTATGGCCTTCATTGTCGATGTTCTGCACATAAACACTCTCGCAAGCCCTTGTGCTTCATTCAGTCACTGCTTAATTTAATCCTCTAATTTAGTCAATACTTCGTGGGCCAGGTCTTTGTTTTTAAAAAAACAAATAAACCAGAAACCTTCTGGTTTTTTTTTTTTTTTTTTTGATTGCTTTATGCGGGTATTATTAGGTTAATGCAATCAGCAGTGATAAAGCTGCCCTCCATTTAATGAGGAGGCGGCCTTGTTCTGCATGTCATGGAAGGGAGGGGGGCATGGAGAAGAAAACCACCTGCTGCCAAAGTTGAGTACTTGAGATGTTACTGCTGGCATCATCAGATTCACAGAGGTGACCCTTTCTGTTGCAGAAATGATGGGAGGCGCCAGCAAGGACTCCACCTCCTCTCCGGATGCTCCACAAGATGAGAGTGAGAGGCAGGACATGCTGGGGTCTCAAGAGGCAAGGAAGGATGGAGAAAGGTAGGAGGATGGAGAGCATGGCGCGGTGAGAAACGCAGGTGGAGGCAGATTAAGTAGTTTTGCCAAGGTCGTGTAGCACTTACGGTACAGAGCGCAGTCTCTGGTCACGCAGCAAGAAGGTGCTTTTCCTCGATAGGGCTCCACTTGTGCCAGGGCACTGGTGCAAACCTCCCAGCTGCAGGCTCTGCCTTCCCTGTGCCCACTGGTAGCACTGATGGAGCACGTGCTTGGTGCTGGCACTCAGCTTAATGAGACGATGCTCCTGCTCTTGATAAGCGCAAATCCTGCAGTGGCTGTTCCATCTTTAATCAAATTTGTAGAGCCTCAGGCCATTCATAGGGAAAAAAGTGTTTGCCATCTGTAATAAGGGGAAAGTTTGGCTGTCAAGGGGCGCAAATCCTGACAGCGAAGTTGTCCTTTCTTGTTGCATTTTACTACGAATTTCTTAAGAGTCATCTCAACAAAGTAATGATGCATGTAGAGGATTTTTCAAGCTCTGCAAGAGGGCTGGTAAGTGGTCGCGGCAGCTTGCGCTTCCAGGGCTTAGCGGTGCATTAGTGTGTCTCCAGCTTTCCAAATCTGCGCGAAGCAGGTGGGGAAGCCTGCTCATGCGAAACCGTAGTGTTGGATGGGTTTTGTTTAAAGGGATGAACATGGAGCGGGGAATGGGGTACCTGGCAGAGGGCAAGGAGGGGAGTGGTGATGCCAGCTCCTTGGAAGGAGCTGCTTTGCCACCCCTTGGCCGTGGGGAGCCGTGGCCTCCCAGCTCCGGGGATGCTGCGGAGGTGGCTCCTTCCTGCTGCGCAGCTGGGACTCTGAGACGCACTCGACGCTGTGGGTACTAATCCTGGTGTGGTGCGGGGCTGGGATGGGGAGCTCCGCGCAAAGCATGTGGAACAAGAGCTGTGGTTCTGGCGGCTGCTTGCTGGGATTTTTCAGTCTGAGATTGTACGTTTGCAGATGGTCCTTGCCTTCTCTGTCTTCATCCATTTGGGAAAATTCTCCTGTTTTGCCTGCAACTGTTAGCGCTTTGGTTGTGTTGCACCTTTCCTGAGGAAAACCAGCCATAGTGAAGCTAGCAAGGAAATAAACCCCCAGAGAAGGTACAATAAGCACCAGGAGGATGATAAAAAGCAACAGTAACATCTCTACCTTCTTGTTTTTTTGAGAAAGGTCAATTGAATCCCTGCCACCTTGGAGCCCATAACAAAATCGATGATACTTCATCTTTAATTTGATTTTTCCATTCAATAAGGGTGGTAAGCGTCAGTGTCACTGTAATTTTACAGAGTAGCATTAGATAACAAGAGAATATCAAACATGAAGATTATGTGCGGTATCAGTGGCAAAATATTATACCCAGAAATGATTTAGAAGAACGTTAATGTCTCAGGCATGCTATAAGACATGTCATGAATTGGACAATAAACTGTCTCGTTCTTCAAATACTCGTTCTTCAGATTACTCACAGGCTGACGTCTGGCTGTTGGGGAGGCAGATTGGCGCCCGCAGAACCGAATACCCCGCTTGCAGGCCGTGACCTGCCAGCATTTCTCCTAAGGCAGGCACCTTCGTTCTCCTGCTGCTAATCCTACGTGTCACCGAGGCGGGCGGGTGACGCGGCCGGAGGAGTGACTGATGCTGCACATTTTAAGCAGGTCGATAACAGGATCGGTGTAGACCGCGGTTATTTTTGTGTTTAATTCACTGGATAAAATGAAACAGGTAAATCACTCAGAGGAGATGGGAGCCGATGTTAATAGGCACATTTACAGCACTATCTAAAAATGAGTTCTCCAATTACTGACTCATGCCATCGTTTGTGCTCCGCGGCGTGAAGCCTCCGCAGCGCTGCTGGGAGGCAGCCCTCCCCGCCAGCCCGCCAGGGAGCAGCCCCTGGGCTCCAGCAGCGAGAGCTGGGGCTCGCCGGGTCGGGGCAATGCCCGGACCCCGGCAATGAGCAGCAAGCACACGCTGTCCCTGCAGAGACGCAGGACGTGCTCTGCTTTTCCGTGGCCTCGCAGGAACGGGGCTGAGCCAGCAGAAAGCAGCAGGGCTGGGCAGCTCTTCCAGGCTCTGTTTAGCAGAAGAGATGGCCCAGTCTTCTCGCCTGCCTTGTCCGAGGGTAGGGAAGTGAGCAGTTAGGGTGCCCGTGGCAAGCAGGCAGCAGTCTGTTCGTCTGCGCCTCCAGCTTCCCCTCAGATGTCTGCGTTCTGCGTGGCCCAGGGAGCTCAGCTAATTTGGTGCTGCGGCTGCCGAAGCGCCTGTTCACCCAGGGCTAATAGCGGGTAGCAAAAAGCACAGCCACTAACAGCCGCTGCGGCTGAGGACGAGAGGCTCCAGGATAGGCGTGAAATTGGATCAGCGCGGCCGTTTACCAGCGAGTGACTCCTGCAAGAAGCCGCGGCGTGCCCAGCTCCCCGCAGAGGAGGCTGAGCTGGCGTGGAGGCTTGCTCGCGGGGAGAGGGGACATTTGCCTTGAACTGCCCTGGAGGAGCCTCGTTAGAGCAACAGACCTCTGTCCAGGATGAGAGAAGAGATGAGAGAGATAATCAAATTACTATGGCTGCATTTCGGCACTGTTGCTATCCCCTCTGGCTGCGAGCGAGCCCGCCTGCAGTGCTGCTGGCTTCTGCTGGGCTCACTGCCTGCCTGCTTCACCTGTGGGCTGAACGCACTTCATGGTGGATGGGGCAAAGCGGCTGAGCTGAAGGGGCTGCAGGCAAAATGTCAAAGGATGGGAGAAAAGTTGTGTATCCCTTCTGCTGATTAAACCACCTTGCAGTGGTTTAGTGGGCGACGTGGGTGCCAACAGCTGCTGCCTCTTGCTTGTGGTGGGACTGGAAATATCCCCGGCAGTACGCGGCAGTCTGCATCCCGCATGCAGCCCAAATGTACATAAGGGTGCAGAAGAGACATACGCACCCGCACACCTACGCTACTATATATCAGTTTCTGTGCCAATTCTGTACAGCTGCCAGATCAGAAGCAGGGTTTTTTCTGTGACTAATCTTTATCCTGCTGTGCTTCTGGCTGCTGCGATGGAGGCGTTGCCGAGCTCTTCGGCTAGCTTCGCCATAGAGGATGCGGCGCCTTTGTCCAGAGGAAATAGAGAAGCTCAGCCGTGGGCATGTGTTTAATCTCTGCCCTATGGCTGGGGTGGGATGTGGGACCTCCTGAGCATCCTCAGCCCCGACCCTTCCAGGCCTCCGTGCGAGGAACTGTGGTGTTGGGATGGACCGGGCGTTCGGACAGGCGCTGCGGAGCGCTCTGCCAGCTTCCCAGAATAGCATCCTATGCAAGGCCGGATTAGTCCCCGTGGAGCCTCGCTGCTGGAGCAGCCCCGCTGGCGGGCGGGCGCTGGCAAGCACTCCCACCAGCACGCCACATTCCCACCTCTGCAGAAGGGAGACGTAAAGGATCAGGGACCCGGATGACACAGCCATCAACCCTTTTATCGGGAAGGAGCAGAATTAATCGCTCGGATCAGTGGAGTCGCTGCGGCTTACTGAAAACAAAACAAAGCCAATTATTATTCGAAACTTGTCGGGGGGCTGTGGCTAATCTCATTACGTGCGGAGCAGCAAGGCACCAGGGAAATCTCACGGTGCCAATAAAGCGCTCGGCAGCTGCACAAAGCAATTATGGTGAAACCTCTGGGCCCCTCGCGGCGACGCGCTGGGGACGCGCCGCTCCTGGGGCCAAGCAGGGACTTGCAGGAGAGATGTCCCCAGCTGAGCACCCCCTCTCTGCGCTGCCTGCCTTTGCGGGGAGCCTCGTCTGGCCAGTAGCGCCTGGCGAGCAGGCGCAAGGCGAGTGGTCTTCCTCAAGTCCATCCTGGCGCCTTTTCCCAAGTAAAAGTCTCCTTTCTTATGCCTGGTCAATACGCAGCTCTGCAAAATCTCCACCAGAAGCAAAGCGGTTTGCTGGGGGCTGCGGGACCGGCCCCTCTGTAGGTGCCCCGAGTGGGCAACGTCATCCTTGCAGGCCCTCGCCAGGGATGGTCGTCCAGAAGGCATCGGGCACGTAACCCTCTTAGCACTGCAGAACAAAGATGTCTTGTCCCAGAAGGTGGTAAAACATATTTATGGGTAGCTGTGCAAGCTGTAATTGAATGGCATTAGAGTGGTGCTACTTTTTTTTTTTTTTAATAAATCTTAAATCACTCCACAGCTCTCGCTACTGTTTCAAATTGTAACTTGGCTTTTTAAAAGTTTATTGTGCACTAATTCATTCAGCCCATTCATTTACATTCTGCTGACGGGGTACAAAATTGCTTCTTTTTTCATCCCAGAGAATTCTAACTTTGGCAATGTATGGTTCCTTTTTGACTTAATCGGGATGTTTCCTAAACTTCCATGGCAATAAGACATTTTTCAAGAGGCACCTGAGAGATGCCCGGGTTATTTGTACCCCTGGTGTGTGCAGTATTTCTGAAGGACTTCCCATGAGTCGGTGGTGGTTGTGCGCAGGCTGGAACGTGTGGGTCGGGGCAGGGGTCCCTCTAGCGTTGCTGGACTGCGCTCCCTGGGGAGGACCCGGAGAGCCTGTTTTTTGCCTCTTTTTGCCCCTGTCAAAAATGCCCAGGTGTTGTTCTGCCCATCTTCCCACCCTGAAGGAGCCCAAAGCCTTTGGGGAGAGCTGGGTGCCCCAGCCCTTGGCAGTGCCCGTCTGAGGGACCCGCCACCACCGACCGGCGCATCGCTCACGTGCCATGGATGGAGGCCCTTTGGCGCTGCTCTGCAGTGCCGGTATCATACCGTTACATGCTGAAATGCTGTTATTTCACTCTTCCAAACACCGTCAGAGCAAGTCACAGGAGGGATTATTTTTGGCTCTGTTCAGCGTAGTTACCTAGCAATTTGCAGGAGGCTTGGTATTACTGGGTAGTTACTCGAGCCGTGCAAGCTGCTTTGCAGCGAGCAATTCATTTGTTGCATTTGGTTCTTTTTACCGCTCACAAATAGTCCAGACGCCAGCTTGGAGTCTTACAAATTTGTTCTCTGTTGGAAAGATTTCAGCCCCGTTGGTTGTTTGTGAAATATTTCCTCTGATCGTTGCTTTTGAGAGCTCACCGCCTGTAATTCCCAAATCATGCCTGGGCTCAGTCCACCGGCGTGATGCAGTGCTTTTTCTCTGCCCTGTGAAAGGAAGGGAAAACAGCAACATATGCCGATACGAATGCTCTGTAGGACATCGCTTGGAAACCTCTTCTGATATTTTGCTTTCACGTTTCTCGGGTTGAAAAGAAATAACATGCAAACGCCTTCCTCTTCCGGCTTCTCCCTGTGTGTGTTCCCATGCACGCGCGGCATCGCTGCTTTAATGAGCCATAAATACTGTTTACATTTGGCTTATTATCTCCAAGGTAATTTATGCTTTTTCACTCATCCAGGGCGTTTACAGGCCTTCTGTTCCCTGCAGAACTTGAAGCATTGTAATGAAGAATTGTTATTATTCGGCTAATAAGCAATATTGATTGCTAAAAAGCAAATGAAGTCACTGCCTTCCATCCTCTCGGTGTCAAACTGGAGGGGAAGAGCCCCAGGGGAAATCCCAAGTGGTGCAGAAAAGGGAAAATATCATCCAGGTGGCAAGGACCCGTGGCGCTATGGTAAGTTTTCAAGAGTCTTCATTAGGAACAAATTAAAGATACTTCAATTACATGTGTAGTATTACCCATGTTATTAAATTCTAGCTGAAAAGAGAGGGCAAAAACCTGCTCTAGACTTCTTCCTCTTGCGGGCATCTCGTCCTCCTCAGCGCTGCGGAGGCTCCCGGGTGCTGGCTCTGCAGCCCAGCTTGGTGCCCATCCTGGTGGGTGCCTGCCCGCTGCCCTGGCCACGTTTTGGCCCGGCCAGGCTGGAGGAGGCAGCGATGCTTCTCCCCACTACAGAGTCTGCATGTGCTGCCTGTCGCTGCAGGCTTGCCCACATTTCATCCTCAGCCGGTGGCTTCGGGCACTCCGGCAACAGCTTAACGAAGGCCGCACCGGCAGTTCCCTTCCTTTAGACACCGCAGGGAGCAGCACACCGGCCCCGCGTCGGCATGCCATCAGGCGGTTCCTCACCAGCAGTGCCTGCCTGCCTGGCAGCTAGCGCCTGACAGCCTTGGAGTGTGAAACGTGCCGCGTACGTTGCGGCACAGACGCGTGCTCAGCATTTCGCGGGCGGCAGTTTCATATCGCAGCGAAGCGTTTAGTGCAGGCAGTAGCTTGGATCCAGCCTAGCTCACAAGCAGCTTTCGCCTTGATGGGTGCCTGCGCCTCCGGCCAGCCTGGGCGTCCTGCGGTCTGGGCTCACACGTCTGGGTTTTATCATCTGCTTAGCTGGTGACTTCTTGCAGCTTGGTGCTCACCTGGGCCCGGTGCTCACGCAAGGCTGGGTGCTGCTCACACGTTACCGGGAGGCTGAGCCTGTCCCGGGGCGGCAAAGGCAGGCGAGAGCATCCCTGCCTCCTGGCAGAACCCTGGCAGCCTGCACAAACTAATGAAGCGATTACCGTAGCTGAAGGACACTCATTGAATCTCATCAACGTGGCGGCTGCGTTTGTTCTGCAGCGGGCAGCCTTTGTGCACGATGATGATATCAGGTACGGCCGACGTTTTTCATGGGAAATGTGTTTATGAAACTTTGCCCTCGCGGCACATAAATGTTTGTTAGCTCTATTATCCCGACCATTTTGTTCTCCAAAGTGTTGCAGAGAAGACGAAATGAGAGCGATGGTTCTCTCGGAGCTCCAGCGTGCTCTGGATGTTTGCTTTAAATAGAATTAACCATGCAAATTGAATCATGTGAGCACAAATTAGCGCTCATTGCGCTGGTGCTCTCGGTGTGGCTTAACCTACCATTTACCCCAAGACATCTGCTAAGTGCCATTCTTTCAAGTACTTAAACAGCACCTATTGCTACCAAAAAAACCCCAGCCCCGTGGAACAACAAAGCTGCCGGAAAGCCTGTAATTATCATTAAAGGACTATTGTGTTTTTGGCGATGATAAAGCCGGCGGGTGAGGCTTTCCAGGGCTGCCTCTCCTGCTTGCCAAGGGGAGGTGGAGCGGAGCTGGGGCCGGAGCCTGCCTGTTCCCTTCCCCTGGTTGTTCTGGCAGCTGGGAGGGTCCCCAGCGCACGACTATGCCGATTTTGCCTAAACCCTGCTTGGATTCAGGCAGGGCCTATCTCTTGGTGAAGCTCCGCAGCACGAGGCACCGTGCAGCCTCCCAAGGGAGTGATTAACAGGGGGAGAGCCGGCACAGCCCACCTGGATGGGAGATACCAGTTTTGCTGGGGTTTGGTACAAAGAGTTGGAAATGTGCTGGAGGAGGAATGCTGCGCTGGGGCTGGACTCTCCAGGCAGGGTTTCCACCCCGTGCGAGCCTTGGGGAGGAGACCATGCGTCTGCCGGCAGATTTCAGCCTCCGCTGTCTCTTGCTGGCATCGCTTCCTCTGCAGGCGATAAGGAGAGAGAGGGCCCGAGGCTGCAGCGAGCACGGCATCGCTCCTCTAAGCCTTCTGCAGCATGATCTATTATTTACACAGTTATTTAAGCCCTTGCTGCCATAGCTGGGAGAATTAATGCATTAACCTCGCAGAGAAGATGGAGTGCCCACAGGCTGGAAGCACCCAGCGTGCTGCCCTTCAGCGTGGGTTTGCTGCTGCAGACGAAACCGCAGCTGAAAGCGACGGAAGGGTGGAGGGGGACGGCGTCGCTGGTGCCCGAGCGGCTCGAAGGGGTCCCGTGGGTGCTCAGGCCCCTCCTCGGCCAGACCCCTCACGGGAAACGTGGCTGCGATGTTCACCAGCTTCTCGCGCGATGACTGTCCTGTTCCCACAGCGTGAAGAAAATTCCTTGTGGCTGGTATGAATGGAGTTGGACATAATTCCTCCAAAGCCGTTATGCAAATTCCTAGCCATAATGACACATTGTCTTGTGTGATCCTGTGAACAGATGGCCCAAAGACAGGCTCAAGATCTGAATTAGTCCTGGGCTCCTGCAACGTAGCTGAGAGCATATGGTCCTCATAGATTTGTGGTTTAGCCTTAATAACAAAGTGAACTATTTCAGATGAATAAGGAAAAAAGAAGAGGAGAAAAACCAATATTGTGATGATCGGACTCTTCCGAAAAGCTGAAATGGTCCCTCCTCAAACTTAGGCATCCTTCCATCAACAGACAAAGTTTTGCCGTTGGTGATCCATAAAGATGCGAGCAGCTGCTCTCCTCTGCAGAAATACAGGTTGCCTGGGCAGGTGCTTGTTCCTGGGCACGTCCCAGAATGGCAGATGTCACGTCAGCCCGGAGGAAATCCTCTGTTTATACCAGATGCTTAAGCTGGCGGCCAAGCTCATGTTGCCCAAAAGCCTGGTTGTAGTGAACCCGTCCGGTGTGGCATGCTGGCAGGATTTGGGTTTCATGTGGACATGCTGCAGCCGGACTCTCACAGAGATCTTCCCCGGGTATCACGGACCACATGTATGGTGGGCAAAGGCTGGAGGACTCCGGTCTCATCCTTACTGTGAAAAGCAGGCTGCTGCCGTCTCTAGCACTGATTCCCCTGCAACGTGGAGAAGCCCAGACACAGGCAGGAGCGCGGTCCTGCTTGCAGCAGCACTGCCTTTCAGCCAGGGCGGCTCCTTCAGCTCCCCTGGCATCACTCCTGTCTGATGGCAGCGGTCCGCGCGGACCGAGCTCAGACCTGTTATTTACGATACGGCTTCCCAACCAGCTCCAAAAGTACCGGCGGTGGTTTATAATTCCATTTGGTGCTTTGTTTTATTGCAGGGCTTCAGGAATTGCTTTGATAGATAGCTGCTTTTCTCCTGCTTGTCACATCTGTGCTGCATGTTTTATCAGTTGCTGGTTTCCAACTTGGAGCCATCAAGAGGGGGACCTATTCTGGAATATGGGGCATCATGTGCTCATTACTTATAGTTTTGTAAATCCATGAAGTCGTGGGTTTCTTCTCCCATTTATTTCAACCTCAAGATGTTTTCAAGGCAGCTCATCGATGCTGCTTGGGATTTCTCTAAGGACCAAATAGGAAAGTAATACATATAGTGAAAGTGCTGAGCAGTGATGATTAATTCTGTTGGTTAAATATCATACAAGTATTAAACCTGTAAGAGTACGCTGCCATAGCTGTTGTTGTGTTACCCCCCCACCCCCCGACAGCAGAAGAACTGTACCCTTCCCATCAGCAGATGAGCCGTCACTTCAAATCCAGAATGCAGCATCTGGATGAAAAGGGGTTCTTTTTTTTTTTTTTTTTAAAGCTATACTCTTTCTAATCAGTTGCGGGTCTGGGTCCCAATATTAAATAATAAGCAGCAGCAGAAGTTCCAGCTGATTTAGGTTTATTCCCTGTGTTTTGTGTTAGTGTGAACAAGCTCAGCAGGTCTGCTGGGATTTCCCTGGTACAAGGACACTCTTGCGCTGGGTGGAGGAGAAACCCAAAATTCAGCATCTCCAGGAGAATGAACATGTCCAGATGCGTGGGGGCCCTGGGAGCTTCAGGCAGTGGCACGGCAGGGCAGGGACGCCAAGCATTTCGGACTGGAAACAAGATAGGGTGCTGTGGAGCGGGTCCGTCAGTCCTGGCTGCAGCTGTCTTCCTGTAATGTCACATTTCTCTCCTGCGAGCAAACGCCGAGCTTGCTGCTGTCCCTGGATTAGCCATTAGGATGCTCTTGGAGGAAGCTCAGGCTGTTGCAGGGGGATGTGAGTGACCTTTCATTTCCTTTTAATTAAAAAGTAGATTTGTAATTAGTTGATCCCAATATTTTCTTCAAGAGAGATGAAAAGAGGACAATGCAGTTTCAAACTGGGACACGTGAAATACCAGGGCAGATGATATTTAATGGGGCGGCGCTGTGAGCTGCTCCCCCAGCCTCCAGGCTTTGGGAGAGCTATCGTCAGGAGACCGGCGGCTGATGTCTGGGAAACACGGCGGGGTTTGCACGTCCTGTTCGCACGCATCCTGCGCGCACCTGGTAGAAAGGGTTTTCTGACACCCTCAGCCTCAAAGAGAGCCGGTCCAGGGCTCACCTTGTCCCTGCTGTCCTCTGGCTGAGCCTGGGCGACCGCTTCCCACCCCTTCCAAGGGACGCGAGCAGTGCTGTGCTGTTCCAGCATCACTGGCTGTTTCCCTTGCCTGCAGAAGAGGGCTCGGCAGAATCAGCCCCCTGCTCCCGCTGCCTTCCCGTGGTCCTGCTGGAGCCGGCGCTCCTCTGCTCGCCACTGCATCCCACCAGGCATCACAGACGTCCGTCGTCAGGACAGGTCCCCCCGCGCTGCCCACGTCTTCGGTTTCCATGGCAACCGCAGGATGCTGTGCAACAGAGCTGGGTACTGGTGCACACCATGGCGCTGCCAGCTTCTGCTGGTTCCTTCGGGAAGCGGGTGGCATGAGCGGCTTTGCAGCTGGAGGAGCCGGTGGGAACCTGGGCGCAGGGCACGGTGCGTAGCCAGAGCCAGCTGCAGGGGATTTACTTCGCGGCAGAAAGAGAGCAGAACCTCCGGACAAATGAGCCAGGGGCTACCTTGGGGAGAAGAGGCTTGCAGGCTCCCAGGCCTTCCCAGTGCCCAGCAGGCTTGCTGAGCCATGACTGTTACGCTAAACAAAGGAAAGAGGCGAGGAAAGCAAACCCCAGGGGGAGCAGGAAAGCCAGCAAGCTGTGCCACCGCGGGAGACACCACTGCTGGAGGTGGTAGCATGGTGCTGCTGGGGAGGGCACTGCTGAGCATGGAGTAACGACCGGTTTATTTTGGTGTTAGAGAGTGGCCCATCTCTTGTTTCTGCTTGCATAGGGCAGATACCATGATTGCTGGGAAAACGGCTTTCTCTGATGCCATTCTTGGAGTGAGAAGTTAGGATTTTATCCCCTGCTTTAACCAGAGACTTTTGGCTGGATGCTCAGGGTGGACCATGGCCCCGCAGTGCCCATGGCTGCCCACAGTGCTGCCCATAGTCCCCCAGCAGCACTGCAACTCCCACCCCCTTGCCTGCCTGGGAGGCTGCAGGCAGAGTGAGTGCAGGAGGGGACGCACATCGTTCAAATCCACTCCTGGTATTGTTCTAAGAGCAGTCTCCTGGTGTTTGACACTCCCTGCTGCCTTCCAATCGCTCTTTGCTGACGTGCAGCAGAACAACCTGAGCAGGCAGGCTGACGGCTGAACGTGCTCCCTGCACCCGGGGCAGATGGTGCTGCCGCCTCCCTTTCCCAGGCAGTACCTGGCTGTGCCGGCAGGAATTATTACTGCCTGGCTCTGAAGGGCAGGGCGAGGCAGGTTACACCTTTTCCACCGCTCTCAGGAATGCGTTGATGCTCGTCTGCATCTGCAGATGCCTGGTGCTCGTCCATTGTGTTAATTCTCATGTTTCTTGCTCCGGGGACCGAGGATGGGCAAGGGCAGTGCGACACCAAGCACCCCATGCTGCGGCCGGGGCTCCCTGTGCTCCTGCTCCCTTTGATGTATGCGCTTGTCTTTCTGTGGATAGCATCTGTTCCATGCATTGTAACTCACTCCGCTTCGTGCTGGCCACGGCCCGGTGAAAAGGCGGGATTAATCTACCCTGCGTCATATTCTGTCAGCATCGCAGTCCCCGATGACGGGGCATCGCTTCCCTGCCCGCTCCCTCGGCCTGGGAGGACTTTCTTCTCCTTTCTCCTTTTGTCGGAGGTTGGATGCACACAGCAGGTCTCCACAGCCTCGCCACCTCCCGGCTATAGCCAGGCACCGGCACCTCGGCAGATTTCCCGCGCATATGATCGATGCACCTCCTTCCCTTTTTAACAACTCCACGGCCAATAAAAGGGAATAAAATGTGAAACTCCACGCAAACGGCATCCCCAAAGAACGGTAAAGTGCTAAACTGCTGCTCCATGCGACAATCGGATGAGATTTTTTTCTTTAAACAAATAACCTTAGTTAACAAAGAAGAATACTCGAATGCTGTAACGGTGCATTGAAGGAATAGAGGCGACTCCTTGCAGGCTGCGGGACGTACGCTGCGCTTGGCAGCACCCACGTCCCCGGGCAGCTGGAGCACACGCCGATGGGGAGGAGCAGGATGCAGGACGCTGGTGCTGCTGGAAACAGCTTTCATTTCTTCTAGTGCCTCGCGTGAAGTGCCCGAGCACCTGGACCTTGCACCCAGTAGGACCCTGCAGGGCTGGCGCCGCTTTCGACCCCGCACGCTCGCAGCCCTCCCCGTGCTTTCGCCCAGCGTACCGGCGCTGAGCGCGGCGGCTGCGGAGCCAGAGTGGCCGGGCTCGGGAGGGCGGGCAGGAGAAGCCACACAGAAGCGCTTTGCTGGGATTTCAAAATGCTTTATAAACATTATATAAAGGTGAAGTGCCTGTGCTGCACCCCTGGGACCATCCACCCTGGCTGATGGGAATCTCCAGGAAAGGAGCCCTCCGGTGCAGTGCGGGGAAGAGAACGGGGAAGGCGCAGCAAGCTCAGAAGGTAATTTGGGACCATCCTGGCCTAAATGAAGTTGCCTGATGGAGATGCCCAGCGCAGTGCGGGGAGCTCGGTCTCCCTGGCAATGGTTGCCATGCAATAGCTGCTGTGGCACTGCATCCGTGACTTCAGTCAAACACATTTTTCTTCCCAAGGGAATGCGCTTGTGTCAGAGTCCCCAGGGAGGCACAGGCACCGAGGAGCCCTGCAGCATGATGCCTTGGGGCTAGGGACAGATGGGCCCCCGCTGATGGGGAGAGGGGAAAACGAGGGAGAGACCTGGAGGTCTGAACCCCGAAGGTGGAGCTCCCCGCCCCCCCCAGGTCCCACAGCAAAGGTGTGAACTGGGTATTGCAGCAGGAACGAACAGCGCATTCGCCAAACCATGCCCGTATCCTGCCCTTCCAGGGTCCTTCCCAGGTACAAAAGCCCGTCCCACTCTGGAACATGATCATCCATCTTAGCCTTGCAGCAGAGTCAGTTTTCCAAATGTAATGCGGCCTGGAAGTCTTTATAGCCTATTTTCTGGTGGTTATTCTACCCTTTCAGGTTGATGCCCAAGCTACAGTTTGTCTCTGTAGTCTCACAGCCTCTTCCATGCTCCTGAATTTGACGGACTAACAGTTTTATGGTAGTGTTTTCTGTCCCCCCGGCAAATAATTAGAGTTATACTGTGAGATAACTCGGCTATTTTTAAGAAGAAATCCTCTATAGGAATGTAAGCTGCTTATATTAAATCCATATGTAAAAAAAAATAGAAATGTCATTGATGCAAGAGGGTAGTAAAAAAACAGCAGGAAAGGCAACACCCCCAGCTGAACAAGTGCTCCGTCGTTTGACATCCCGTGACTAGTGCCGCTCGGAGACAGGCGCCCGTTCACGCTGCGCCGCCAGGTAACGCTGCGAACGTTGTCGCAAGCGACGTGTCGCGCCTGGAGCGCGGGGGGCTGCTGAGGCTCCCGCCAGCGCAGGCTTTAACAGGCGTTGCGTGCGGAGGGGTCCTGGCTTGGAAAAGCATCTGATCACACGTTGAAAACAGGCAAGGAAATGTTTAAAACGCATTGAGAAATACGCACGAGTTGTTTAGAGTAGGGCTGCAACCGCTGGCATCCGTTGCTGGGTAGAGTCGGGTCCTGAAGAACCGCCCGTGCTGGGGCTGTCGGCTTTATCCGCTCTCAGCGGCGGTTCGAGAGCTGTCCCAACAGAAACCTCCTGGTGTTTCATAAATTACTTGCATCTGATTTTTGTATCCGCTTTTCCACATGAACAATAACGTTGAACCGAACGTCAGTCATCAGACAGACATAATTGGATTTGGAAAGTGTTATATTGTGAATTACGTTGACTGATGGGGAAGTGTCAGTTTTATTAACAATCTTCCTTCAGACGATAATTTTATATCTATAAGGATGAATTACAAAAGAGTACTTGAAGGCATCAGTTCAAAACGATGAAGTCATTTTAATAAAGGCTGACTTTCTCTTTCATATACTTGTTTTTAAATATTTTATCTCCTTGTGGGAAACTGTATCCAATTAGGAGCCAAAACCAGCGTAAAAAATGCCACATAATCAAGCGATTAGTTTGCATCCGGACCCCGGGCACGCAGAGCTGCCGCGCGGCAGCCGAGAAGCGAGCCCTGGCCAGGGACTGTTCGTCGACCGGCAGGTTTGGTTTCTGTTTTGGTGGGGTGACCTGGCTTCTGGAGATGATCGCTGCGTGTTCGCTGAGTGACGAGAGCAGAGCACGTTTTCCTCTTCGCACACCGAAATACCTTCGCCCTCGGGAAAGCTCCCCACCGGGCACAGCCTCGCAAGGAAGCCCTTGCAACGCAGGGAAAGGCGCCGGCCCTGAGCACGGCCCCAGGGTGATGGATTCGAGCGTCATCCTGTGATGCTGTGCTCCGGAAAATTTTTGCTTCGTTTTTTTTCCCCCTCTGAACAGCTTTTGTGGTTTGTTTTTCACGTTATTCCTGTGGCTGTGGGGAAAAGCGAATGGGCTGAGTTCTCTGGGCAACAAGGAGCTGGACCATGTCTTCTGCTTCCAAAGAGGAATGCTCTGCGATACAGTACTTGAATAAATCTGAGGATTATACCAGAGTGAAAAAGCTGGAGTTTTGCAGTAAAAACCTGCTTCTAATGTGCATTATGTTAAACAGCCACGTCATACGCAGATAAGAGTGGGCGGGTGGGAGGATGGCAAGCCGGCAGCGTCTGGAGAGGCGGCGGCAGCAGCCAAGGCGGAGCGGGGCCGCGGGAGCCCGGTGCCCGGCCGGAGGGGACGGTCCCCAGGCACGCTGTCTGCATCAGAACCCGCTGTCCCAACACCCCGATTTCTCCGTCACGTTGATACTTGCTGATCCTTCTTGGGGTTTCAATGCAAATCTGAACCTTGAAAAAAATCTACTTCCTTTCATTGTATTTTTCCAGAAGAAAGAAGTGAGAAATACTGTAAGAAATGGAGTAATATGGACAAAACCAAACACTTAGGAAAGTCCCCAACTCCCTTCAACTGAAGGAAACTTATTATTGGCTTTGTTCCATATCTTTCGTGGCCAGGATATGTTTTTTCCCCTCATTGTTTCCAGCCATGGTACTGCTGAAATCAGAAGGGTTTCGGGTTTATGTATCGGTGCTAGTGGGACGGCTCAGAGCCCTCCTCTAAAGATGCAGGTCACAGCTTTATTTCCCTTTTCTACTTAAGCTTATTCTAATTAAGAGTGTCTTAGTAAATATTTGATGTACATTTCAGTCAAAATGGAGGTTGCGAGCCGTGCCTACCACAAACAGTGGTCAATGCGGTCTGGAATCCAGGAGCTGCCTTTGACCACTCATTTTTCACCGGACAACGTCCACTTCATTACGTCTCTATTGATCAGTTAAATACTTTGTACTTTATTTATCCCACCGACAGGAAGGAGTATTGCAGGAACAACGAGCAATCAGGTTAGACTAAAATCTAAGGAAGAAAAATGAGCTGATAAAAGCTGTGCTACGCCCGGCTTCTCTTTCAGAGGGGGCTTTGCTGGATTTGGAGTGGGGTTTGGTTTACTAATGAATAAAAACTGCTGCAACCCTGCAAATCAGTGAAAAACCTTGTTGGCCAAAGTTCTAGCATTCTGCGCGATTGCAGATGATTGTGCAGTGTCCCGGGCAAAGGAGAAGACAGTCTGTGCTTCCCAGGGGAGCGGAGCCTGAGGCACAGCAGGGTTTCAGGGAGCTCTGGGCTTTCGTCCCCGGCTCCTCTGCCTCCAGCTCTTGGTGGCACACGGTGCCCTTGGCCTGTTGTTGGGACGCCTTGCGGGGCACGGAGGTTTTTGGAGCTTTGGGAGGTGCTGGGAGCCTCCTGCCCCAGCAAGGTGGCCTGATCCGGGCGGCGAGCACAAGCTGATTTCCAGGGGTGTCTTTGCCCTGCGCCGTGGATTGGAGAAGGGCGAAACTTGCTCTTCTAAACTGCTGTTGTTCTAAAATGGGTCATCATAAAACAACAGGCATTGAGCAAGATCCTCCCTGACGGCGTTTTTCCCAGCCATTGGTTTCCCTTCCCCCTGTTCTCCTTCTCCCGCAGCAAGGCAGCGAGCCGCTCGCATCCGGGACCCGGGGCCGGAGCGATGGCCGGGGCAGACCAGCCGGCTCCCAGCTCCGGGTCGGGGTGACCGCCGGCAGGCTGGGCAGCGGCACGGGCACTGCTGCCTGCCTCTGTGCCGGTGAGCCCATTCACCGGCACGAAACCCCTCTCCCAGCATCGCGGCCGCTCCAAGCAGATGGGAGGGTTGACCCGTTTGTTTATATTTTCTTTGAGAGATGAACGGGGAGAGCCAACTGCTGAGTTGGCCAATGACGAGATTAAACACGCCTGCATAACGCCTTGGGAGCCTCAGCGCTGTGCAGAAGGGCTGGGTGCTGTTATCGCTATCTAGACTGCTACTATTGCTGGGATAAAAACCCCCGCGCTTGCAGAGACCTGTCCTGACCCGCCGTTAGAGATAGAAAGGCGCTACACCGGAGCATGCCATCAGATATGCCCACCGCTTTTTCCCCCTCATAAAAGGAATCCCAGATTTCAAAGCAAAATTAGAATTCCGGTTGTTCTTTGGTGAAGATCTGAATCTCTGTCTTCTGCTGAAACGGTTTTCTGCTGAAATGGTTTGAAGTCAGATGCTTTAGCGGCACAGAGAGCGTGAGGCCGGATTTGCATGTGAAATGAATCACGCCTGATGCGATTAAAAATGCCATAAAGGTTGAATTTAAGACTTTTTTTTGTTACTTACTATTCAAGTTTTTCAGTAATTTTCCACCCCCTCAGATGAGCGTCGTTCAGATGAACTGGAGAGAAACTTTCTCTGCGATTCATTACTGAGGGGTCTGAGGGGAATTCTTCATTTTTAAGTGAAAAAGCAAAGCTAAAAATAAAGGATTTTCCATCAGATGAGTATTTTTGTAGAAGCTGAGATTCTGGGAAACACGAGGACAGCGTTTTATCTTGTGAATTATTGGTGGTAACTCATTAGGAAAGGGCGCGGTGTGCGACGGGCACGGGGGATGAGCCGCCGCTGCTCCCAGTGTCCTCCAGCGTGAGCACGTTTGGCGCTGGCAGGAACCCTAATATAATTTGATCTGGAAAACACAGCGCAGGGCAGTGGAGAAGGGCTGACTTCTCTGCTGTGGGATGATGCTCTGCACCGCTCAACAGCTGACCCACGGCGCTGCCGGGCTCTGCCGCCGGCCCGAGCTTTGTGTGCTTCATTCACCCATCCTGGCAAAGTCCCGTTTCCGTGGGATCTTAGAGCGCACCACAGACTGTGAAGATGTGCGTTTTGGGGGTAATACCCGGCTGGCCTGGTAAGTCAGCTGGCTCCGCCATCGCCCTCGTCCCTTCTTCTCCAGCAGGCACCGGCGTGAGCAGCGCACCCCCTCTGCGCGCCGGCAGCCCCCGGGAGACAGGGATGTGTTGCTCCCATGGCTGATTTCTGCGCTGTGCGACGTGAAGTTGGGACCTACCTGCAAAGTTTGGGGATTTTGGCAAACCACTTGTGGTGCTCAGGCACGTGGGCCATGCTGTCTGTTCAGGGTCCTTGCAGGGTCCCCGCAGAGCAGCTCTGGGTACCGTGAGCGAACAGGAGGCCGGACTGGGTTTGCGTTGCTCCGTGCCCATATTTCAGCATTTGAGCATTGCCACCATGACCATTTGGAAAAGGAACCGCTGGGCTCGGCCACGGGAATGAAGAGCTGGCGCACACTTTCCCGGCCACCTCTGGCACCGTTAGCACGAGGCTGTTGCCAGCCCTGGAGCCGAATACGAGCACCCAAAGAGTTTGCGTGGTGCCTGTCCGTCCCCGCACAACTAGCCGGCACAAATGTGCCTCAAGGCTCAGCGGCAGTTCCCGCCCACATCCCCGTGCCCCTCGCATCCCCGTGCCCATGGACACAGCGGTCCCTGGGGAAAGATCGTTTGTGTGATTAAAAAAGAAGGGGGAGGAACATCACAGGGAGCAGACCACGTTCCTTAACAGTGCTCGCGTGAAACAGATGCGTGTCAGCCTATGTCTTAATATGAGTGTCTACACCAATGACGGCAGAATCAGTCAGCGGTTGGAAGAAGAAAGGAGATATCTCTCCATCTATGTAGATGCGGGGCTGAAATCATATTTGTATGTAAATGTAGTTTTTCTAAATGCACGCTAACTTACCAGTTGCTACAGGAGATATTGCGTATTCATAGCAGGAGAGCTTTTTACCAGAACAGGAGTTTTCAAAAGTACTTTGCATGATTTTTTCCGTTGTCTCCGAGTGTCGGAGTTTGACTAACACATTGAAAATTAAAAAATAATTGAAACAGATCATATGCAACTCAGCAGGGGCATTATTTTCCGGTGAGTGGCAAGGGAACGGTGGAGCAGTAACGCGCGGCTTTTGTAGCCTTGTCACTTTGATGAATTCTTTAGCAACATCAGAGGCAGCGCGGGGAGACTCGGGCTTTAATCCGCCTCTCCCGTCAGGGAGATGCCAGCTGGAGCAGCAGAGCTGGCTGGAGTCAGGGAGCCTCATTCCGGAGAAGAGCGCATGTGTTTTCCACTAATCAGCAATATACTTTTTCCTTGTAAACACAAATTGGACATGGGAAGGCATCGTTAGAAGGAGTGCTGGTTCACGCCTGTGCTTTTCCCGGGAGCGGAGCCTTTGGCCGATTGCAGAGGAAGGGTCTGGAAAGGCTCCCCTCAAACCCAGCCCGGCCCACCCGGCAAGCCGCGCAACATCAACGGCTTTGTTTAAAAAAACCCACACACTCCAAAAGCAGCGAAGTGTGGGGCGTCTGAGCAGGGCGATCGATGCCAGCAAAGATTTATCTCCTAATTAACCACGGATCCTACTCCCCCAGTCCATGCCTTCGCCTCGAATGCAACTGATTTGTCCGCTCTGGGCTGCCCACGGCCAAGTTCACCTTAGACATTAAGTCACTCAGCGTCGGTCATGAAGTTTTAACCCTCGTGATGGTCTGTGGGGTGAGCGCGTCTCCGGCAGGCGCTGGCTCCTCGCAGCGCACAGGTTTGTCCTGTAATTCTGCGTGGACAACTGCAAATCGCGGCTCCTTGCAGACCTCACGGCCGCATCTGGCGGCGGTGGTGTTTTCTGCCAGCAGATTCTGCAAAAGCAAACCCCAAACCCCTGAAGGCGCAGAGCAAACAAAAATGGGGGTACGGGGGGGCGGCTGGGCTGGGGTGGTCCCAGGGACCCCGATGGGCTCCCGGCTCCGCTGGGGAGGGTCAGCTGGGGATGGCTTCCCGGGGAAAATAAAAACAAATCATGGCTTGGTATCATATCTGCCTGCAAACGTTTCCATGCCACATCTGCTGCTTTGAATTAGGACCTGAATATTCATCTCCAAAATGTATAATTTATACTTACAGCAGACAATTCATAATTTAAGTGTTACTGCTCTAAATTAAGTATAACATTTAAGCTGGCTGCGGACCAGATAACTAAAACCAAGGTACCGTGCAGAAGGAAACCTGCTCTCTCAGTGGGTCACGCCGCGGGGTACCAGCTGGGTGTTGATACCCAAGTGCCTGCCCAAG